>JAABKJ010000267.1:0-54059 GCA_011634705.1 Andricus grossulariae
GGTGTGTTCCGGAGGTGCTAGGGGAATGCAACTTTTTTGGGTATCTTTGGTCATCAATTAGATCCATTTAGAATTTTTTAATTTTAGGTCTCGAGCAAAAAATTTTTTTTGTAAATTCGTTTTTTTGTAAACGTTGCAAACTTCAGCGAGGTTCTAATTATCTACGGAAATTCCCTGTCTTAAAATTGAAATTATAATTCTTTACGGAAATTCCCTGTTCCAAGGGATTTATTGGAAAATTCCATTTTTATAAATCAGAACAAAAATTATTTTTACAAAATTCCTGTTCCATGTCAAAAATAACCTGCATTTACAAAATTTTATATCATAATTCAGAAATATAGTATCTGAGGGAATTTTCAAAATCTGAGGAATTCTGACTTGAAACAGAGATTTTTTTTGTAAATTCCATTTTTATAAATCAGAATTATAGTAACTTCCTTTTCCAAATTTTGTAAGTAAAATTCGAATTGTGGCCGATTTCTGACTTGGAAGCGAGATTTTATTTTTAATTCTCTTCTTATGAATCAGAATGAAAATTCTTTTCCAAAAATCCCATTCGATGTCAAAAATCCTTTTTCCAAGTCAAATTATAATTGTTTACGGAAAATCCCTGTCCTAAAGTGAAAAATTTTATATCTTAACGAAATTTCCTACTCTAAAGTGGACCTAAAATGAAAAGTATAGTTCCTTACGGAAATTTCTTTCGATTTATATATATTTTTAATTGAAAAGTTTTCATTTGTAAATCTTGAACACTGAATTAAAAAAAAAAACATTCAAATCTACATCATTATAAATCATACACATGGAAAATGGAAGGATCTTCAATTGCAAAGCTTCAAGATAGATCTATTTCCAAAAGATTTTCAAAATTTTATGATTCTAAACTTCACAAATTCAAAACTGAAGAAGTTAGTGAAGTTTCAATTGTAAACATCTTCAAAATGGATGAGCATCGAAAATGGAAGACACCAGTAAGACTCCAAATACCAAAATATCTTTTAACAATTAGGAATATCTTATTACAATATAAAATTAACATTTTCTTGGCTTCTAATCCCTGCTAAGTAGATAGACAAATGCGTTTCTCGATACAAATTCCTACCTTACCAACATGGAGACTGTTTCACAGCTAAACTGGTTCGTGTCCTCGCTAAGTTTTCAGAATGTTCTTAAAGGGTCTCGATGAATTCACAAATTGATCTTACGCAATTGTTAGAGACGAATTTGCGTAAACAACTTTTGTGAGGTCATCGATACCCAAAGAGACCATTCTAGAAACTTAGCACGGTCACAAACCACTTCAGCTGTGGAGCGGTCTCAATGTCAGTAAGGTAGGAATTTGTGTTTAGAAACGCGCTTGCCTATCTACTCTGCTAGGATAAAAGCTTATATTTAAATAAAAGTTACAGATTACTGAAAGCCGATTAAAATTAAAATTAAGTTAAACTTGTATGGAAGTCGATGTATTTTAATATTTATTCTAATTTATAATTAATTATTATAATGCGTAGTACTTTAAATTGAAGCATATATTTTAATTTGATAATGGGACTTGATTGGAATTAAAAAATTGATTTTATTCTCGTGCAACGGCTTCTTCAAATTTCGATGAATTTTAAGTCTTTGGCAAAAAGTATTGCCCATTACCCATCGTATTGGATTTACGTGATTTGCATTCAATTAAGCTGATTTTCATATTGAAATATGTATTTTGGCTTTAACTACTCGCACGAATGAATGAACAGAATAATGAACCAGCGTTCATAGCTACATGCATTTCCCCCCTTCTTGACAATTTCCATATAGTTATCAGTTATCAGAATTACGTGAACGTGAATTCTCGATGATCCGCTTATAAAATTGTTACAATATATCCCATGTATCAGAACAGATTAATATTTTAGAGGTAATTATACGCAACATTAACCATCAAATATGGCTCCCTCCGGTCTCAATATCATAAATTGAAGTAAAATTTATCAGTGCAGTGGATTGGCTGGGCCAGTTCTGAGTACAAATTCCTACGTTACCGACATCGAGACCAGTATAAAGTTCAAGTGGTTCGTGTCCGTGCTAAATTTCTAGAATTTTCGGGATGACGTCGTAAAATGATATTGTGCAATTATGAGAAACGAATTTTGTATAAACAACTTCAAGTGAGGAGGTGGTAATGATTATCTAAATTAGCACAGTTTACAGAAAAATTCTCTCCTCAAAATTGTGCCATATAATTTTACGACGCCATCTAGAACATTCTAGAAACTTAGCACGGACACGAACCACTTCAGATTTCGAATGGTCTCGATGTCGATAAGGTGGGAATTTATATTCAGAACCGGCCCAGCCCATCTACTGGTTGTATACATAATTTTATGAATAGTAATTTTGGAAGAAAAACCATTTTGAAATGAAACCTAGACTACTAGTTATAGAGGCCATATTGATTTAAATATGAAACGCCTCAAATTCCTGATATTCCACATTGAAATATATTGCACGTGCAGAAAAATATTTCAATTTTCAACCAAATAGTTGAAAACGGAATAGTTAAATTTTCAATTAACAAAATTTATTTTTAAAAACACGATTTTCAACGGAATAGATGGTTTTTCCACAACAAAAATTATTATTTTAACAAACAGTTGCATTAACAATCCAACAATTGAGCTTTTAAGCAGAAAAAACGAATTTCCAACAAAATATTTCAACTTTTAAGAAAATAGTTCAATTTTCCAGCCAGAAAGATTAATTGTTTCGGAGAATGTTGAATTTTTAACCAAGAAAGATGAATTTTCAATTAAGAAAGATGAATTCTCCACCAGAAAAAATGAATTTTTAATCTAAAAGGATGAATTTTCAACGAAACAGTTGAATTTTAGACCAAAAAGATGAGTTTAACTGAATAGTTGAATTTTTAACAAAATAAATGAATTTGCAACAAAATACTTGCATTTTTAACTAAACAGCTGCAATTTTGAAATACAAATATTAATTTTCATTAAATATTCCACCAAATAGTTGAATTTTAATTTAAAAGAATGAGTTTTCAAACAAAAATGGAACATAACATTTTGTAATCAAACAATTACATTTCAAACAAAAAAAAAACAAAAAAAAAACGGATTTTCAACCAGTTGAATTCATCGAAAAAAGTCAACATTTTTGAAAAAATAGTTCAATCCTCCACCAAACAGATGAATTTTTCAAGAAGATGAATTTTCTATCTAAAAAGACGAAGTTTCAAGAAAAGAGTGAAGTTTTCAAGATAAAAAGTCGAATGCTTGAGAAAACTGTTGACTTTCAAACCAGAAAAAAATGAATTTTTAAGAAGAAAGATAATTTTCAAACAAAAAAGACGAATTTTGAGTTATAAAAGGGAATGTTTGAAACAAAAATGGAATCCCTAAATTCTCTGTCAAAAAATTAATTTTGAACAATCAAAAGACGAATTCAACCGAAAATACGAAATTAAAAAAATGGAATCTTCAACGAAAACGATGAATTTTCAACAAACAAGATTAATTATCTATCCAAATAGTAGAATTTTCAACGAAATACATTAATTTTCTACCAAACGGTTAAATTTTTATCTTATAAATAAAGAACTTGCATCCAAAAACGGAACAGATATATTTTCAGATATGAAATGTAATTTTTAACAACAAAAATTCCTAACAAAATAGTGAAATGTTGAAACAAAAAGTACCTGGTTCTAATTTCCACGAAGTATATGCTTCTTTCCCGGAAAGTCGTACTTTTCGCCTTGGAGGGGAAGTGAAGGGAAATGAGACGTGGATTATTAGGGAAAGAAAGAGAAAGTGAGGGGTGGGTAAGTGGGGAAATTAAGGGGGGGGGGGATTATTCAAAGTGAGAGATGGTAGTGAGACTAAGTGCGGGGTGGGCTAGTAGGGTGGCACGGAGGAGTAGGGGTGAAGAAGTGTGGACAGGGAAAGGGAAGTAGGGAAAGGGAAATGAGGAAAGGGGGAGTAGAGGAGGAAGAAGTTGGTGAAGGGAGGATAGGCCAATGGTGAAGTGTGAGGTTTAACGTCTTAATAGGCTACGAAACCCTGTTTTCAGAGGCGTGCGGCGCATACTTTGAGTAATTGTATAGGGTTTCGTAGCCCCGGGTAGAAACCCTTATACGATATAGTTTCGGTCGGGTGCTCGAAGTACTTTTCCCCGAGAGGGGAAGTAGGAGAAGTGATGGGAAGTGAGAGGAAGGAAGTGAAGAAGATTAAGAGGATGGAAAGATAGGGAAAGTAGGGGAAGTAGGGGGAGATAGAGTAGGGAAAGTGAAGAAAAGTGAGGGAATGGAGGAGAGGGGAAGTATAGAAAGGAAAGTAAGAGGAGGGGGATTAGTGGAGAGGAGGGGAAGTAGGCGAAAGTAGGGGAGGGGAAGTATGGGAAAGAGAGATTATTACGACTCATTTCACGTCTTAATAGGCTACGAAACCCTTTTTTGTAAGCGCTCGACGCCTCCTTTGACTTTTTTTAAAAATAGAACTAAAATAGTTTCATCGTTAAAAAAAAGTGTCAATAGTGGCATGAGTCCGAGGCCTGGAAATATTGCATTTACACATAATTCACTCGATTATATGTCGATACTGACAGGCATTTTGAAATTCAATGAATACTGTTTTCTCTTTTTCTCAGAAAAGGAATTGGATTGAAGTCCCATGAATTGTGCCGTAAAAGTAAAAAAAAAATCCTTGTAGGTTATTCCGACAAGTGTATTAATCATAGTTCCAGAAGGATGAACGCAATTGTAAAAGGAATGAGAAACGTGGGACGTAATCGTTTATCAATGTGTAAAGGGACTGAAACGAGAGAGAAAAAAGTTCTAATCAGTCGATATTGCTTCTGAGAAGAAAATAAATAAGAGGAAATCTTGTCGAAAGAATCCACTTTACACTCTCGATTTCTCTCGTTTGCAAGAAGTGTCCTACTGTTCAGTGAATTTTCCTTCAACTCGGTGAGCTCTGGAATTTCGGCTGTATCGACCGACCCTGAATCAACAACCCCTGAAAGTTTCGTTCTCTTGGTTGGTCTCTTTCTACTGATTTCCCTCTTTCCTTATTTCCCGGTCTTCCTCACGTCTCTCGTTTACAACCCCCGTTTTCGACTACTTTTGCGAAGGGATCGTATCTAAGCTCTGGCTTTATGTGCCTCCGTCTCCTAAATCGTTTCGACTCAATTCATGTCGATTTGCGAAAGAAAAATTAGTTCAAGTTATTTTCAAGAAAGCTCGAAATTGTAGTCAGACGAGAGGAGAAAGCGTTTCGGGATTTCAAGGTAGCGGATTTATCGAGGGGTTTAACATAACCATAATTTTCTCGTAAAAATGCTCGTGAAAATATTTTAGGGCAAATAAATTAATATAGTTACAGACTTCACAGCCAAAAATGATCTCAAAACAGTTGAAATAGGGTGATTTTTCACGAAAATAGGGGAATAATAGGGGAATAAATTCTTGTAAACGAAATAATGTAAGTACCACGTTGAATTCAACATAAAACACTTCAAATTCCTAAGATTTCCAGTCTAAATATATTAAATTTTCAACCAAGAAATATTTTCTACCAAAAGAAATAAATTTTCAACCCAAAAAGACGAAAGTTTAATTTAAAAAAATTATTTTTCATTTAAAAAAATTATTTTTAACGAAACAGTTGCATCAACCTAATAGTTAAACTTTAAAGCAAAAGAGACGATCTTTCAACAAAATAGTTGAACTTATCAACAACAAAAAATTAATTTTCAACCAAATGGACGATTTTTCGATCAAAAATAAATTTAGAAGACATTTGAATGATCAGACAAAAAAGTTCCTTTTCAGCAATTCAAACAGTTGAATTTTTATTTTAAAAAAATAATAATTTTCACCGAAAAAAAAATTACCACAAAATAGTTCAACTTTTAACTAAAATTATGGATCTCTAAACAAAAGAAATAAATTTTTAACAAAGCTGAATTCAATTAAAAACGACGAATTTTCGAAAAAATAGTTGAATCCTCGATCAAAGCAGATCAATTTGTAGTCAAAAAGTTGCATTTTTAACAGAAAAAAAGTTGAATTTTCAACACAAAAATACGAATTTAAAAAAAAAACTATCAAATTTCTACCAGAGAGATGATTCAACCGAAAAAACGTATTATTAAAAAGCAGTAGCTGTAATTTTAACAAGTAGTTTAATTTCAAAATAAAAAAATCATTTCTAAGCAAAAAAAAAATAATAGTTGTTATTTCAATCAAAGAAGATTTCGATTTTAAATGAAAAGCAGTTAAAGTCAATCAAAAAAATCTAACAACTTAAATAGTTAAACTTAAATAGTTAACTTAAGTTAAAAACTTAATATTCATCGAAATCGTCAAACTTTCAAGAGAAAATTAGACATTCTTCAGAATATAGTTGAATTTTCAATTAAACTTCATTCTCAACGAAAAAATATGTATTTTTTATCAAGAAAGATGACTTTTCCAAAAAAAAGACAAATTTTCGATCCAAAAAGACGAATTTTGTAAGCAAAAAAAGGGGATGTTAAACCAAATAATTAAATTTTCAACCAAATAGTAAAAATTTTCAATTAAATTTAATTAGATTAGTTCTTTGAATAAATAAAGTGAAAATTTATAACCAAAAGAAAAAAGTTCGGAACCAAAAATATAATAGTAGACCTTTCAACCAAGAAAGAAAAATAAGAGAAAAATGACACTATTTGAAAAATTTTCAGCTCAAAAAGAATATTTTTTCGAAAGACAATTAAATTTTCAATCCGAATTAGTTGAATTTTCCACGACAAAATCAATTTATAACCAAGAAAGATGATTTTTCCACAAAAAAAGTTCAATTCTCAATCCAAAAGAACAAATTGTCTTATCAAGTAAGACGAATATTAAAAAAAAAACTTGAATTTTCGACCAAAAGAGATGACTTTTTAACAAAATAGCTGAATTTTCTACAAAATAATTAGATTTTCGACAAACTAGTCGAATTTTAAATCAAATAGTTGAATTTTTAACCAAATAATGGAATTTTCAAACAAATATGATTAAAGTTCAACCAAAAACAGTCGCATTTTCAACAAAATAGTTGAATTTTCAAGCCAAAAAGATGAGTTTTTTAAAAGACAGTTGACGAATGTTCACCAAAAGATTTGAACTTTTGACCAAGAAGATTAATTCTTAACAAAATTTTTATAACTTCAAAAAAATAATTAAATTTTTCACCAAAACTACAAGAGTAGACTCTTCAACCAAAAAGAATTAACTTTAAATCAAAAACAGTTGGATTTTCTTATTAGGTATTATTAATTCAATTTGCATTCAGGCGAAAAAACGAGTAAAAAGGGGGATATTTCTAAAAAACAGGGGAAAAAGAGGGAAATAGGGGAAAGAGTGTCATATTTGTATTTAAATACAAAATTACAAGAGGCTACTGACTTTTTTCAACTTGGATACAATTGACTAAAATATTAGTTTATAATTATTTAAAATAGACTATTTGTATATATTTGGAAGAGGAGATACACTTTCTTTAAATTGGAAGCAAAAACAATTTTTAAGACTTATAAGAGCAATAGGATTTTTTACAAGAAGTTTTTGAATTGGGGAAATTTTCTCTGCAGAAAAATTCTACAGGAAAACAAATTCAAAAGTTAATATCAAGGGTGGAATGACCCTTTGAGCCAAAAGTTGCAAAAGTTATGCACCCCTCGGGTATCATATAAGTACGGCCAAAAGTGGAGAGTTTTTTACGATAATGACTGGCATTATTTAAAATTTAGTTAAGGCTAAGATTAATCCTTTTAAAATCTAAATAGGGGCATGACCAATATTATTTCTGTAACCAATCACAGAAGGGCCTAACACTTACTGGATTCAAGCCTGTTGTACTTACTGAATTTCAAAAGCGATTTTCTCCGAAACTATCAATTCTATAGGAAAAGGGTTTCCAATCAAAAATGTATATTTTGATTGGATCCACAACTTTTCTTTCAAAACTTTTCTGAAATTTTGTTTATTTAGCGAGATAAATGTGGAAACCCATTACTCTTATGGGGTTTCCATGGTTTTCACTATCATATTTGTAATCAGCGCGTCAAAATACATAGATATACGAAGTTTCAAATTAAGCGGAGGTATGTGCATTTCGGAAGTGCACCCAAAATTTCTAAATATGTGATTGATACTTCCAAATATCAAATTATAATAGAAATCAACGTATTTTCTTACTTGATAATAATCCTTGCGTCACGAAAAATGAAACATTAAAGTCAGATTTATAAACCAATTCTGAGAGTAATATTTCTGCGGTGATGCTTAATAAGCTCAAGAGATCCTACGGGAAAGTGTATCAAAGCTTGAAGGAAATGTGGTGAGCAAAGATCTTCCAAAGCGGGAAATCTTTATAAAACTCCCCTTAATTTCTTTTTATTTCTCCAGGGAACGATAACGTATATAATGAATCAAGTTTTTCTCTAAATATTATTTCCCCGCTTCTACTAAATTACGGGTTCTATCTTTAACAACGATCATTAGTAAAGTTTTGTTAATTATACGAACCTAAATTTCAAGCAGATTTCAGGTGGTTTACGTATATTCGCTCGTTTGATAAGAACTTGAAAAGTGTTGTCAGTATAAAGCAGAGAAACCTTGTGTAATAAAATTCAGCATGCCATGGCTAATTTATGACACCCACCACGAATAGCTAAGCTCAGAAACTTTCTACGAAGTACCTAGTGTTGAAAGTTTCTACCTAGTAATTGGACCTTCACTGGAGAATTTGACATGGGGTTATTAAATTATTACTCATGATGGCTTCTCTTTATATAATATGAAAATTTAGTAATAAAAAGATAATCCAAAAAATGCTACAGGTTGGCTACTACGATGTCCTAAAAACACTCAATGTTTTTTTTATGACGCACCCCTTAAACATATAACATATAACGTATAACGCATATTTTTCTTTTCCTTTAAAAATAATTTTAAGCCGTGGTCATGGAGCCTTAAACAATCATAGAATAATTAAAATGATTGATCAATGTTAGTTTTTGTAAATATAAGAATTGTTTGCCAGGGAATAGAATTGATGGTACCATACGTTCAGAACAAAAATTGACCCAATTTGACCAAAAATACTGAACGTATGGTACCATCAGTTGTTACCACCTGGCAAACAATTATTATATTCACAAAAATTAACATAAATTAAAAATTTTAATCACTTCGGAACAGTTTAAGGACCCAGGACCACGGTTTAAAATTATTTTAAAAAGAAAAGAAAAATATGCATTTATTTTTTCACCAAAAGGAACAAGTTCCGGGGGTGTATCATACAAAAAATTAGGTTTTTAGGACACCATAATGGCCATTTTACCTTAAAAACAAACCGTGAAGATCCGTTAAAAAACTGAAAGTAGAAAATTTTGGATGATTCTAATACTTTCTCAATCATAACTAATAAGAATGTAAAAATTTCAGGCTATTTTCCGGTTTTCCCGCTGAAAAATTACATATTTCCTAGTTGATTTTTACGTGTTTATAATAGGCCATTTCTACATGTACCGACATTTTCGTACGGATAGCCAGATTTTTTTCAGTGGAAAATTTATTTATGATAATTATTTATTTAATTTATTATAATTTTTTTTAATTTAACATTTTAGAAAATTAAGGGAAAATATATCATATAAATTATTGTAAAACTGATTTCAGATTTCACTGTCCAAAATGCTCTCAAAACAGTTCAATAGGCCGACTTCTCAAGAAAATTGGGAATACTAGGGAAATGCATTATTTTTTAATAATATCAACGTAGACGCCATATTCCTAAGATTTCATGTCAAATTATATTGCATTTTCAACTAAATAGTGTAATTTTCGACCAAAAAATACGAATTTTCAACAAAAGAGTTAAGTGTTTTTAGCTAAGAAGTCGAATTTTTTAGAAAACGTTTAACTTTTAAACCAGAAGAGATCAATTTTGAACAAAAAAGTTAATTTTCATCTAAAAAAAATGAGTTTTCAACCAAATAGTTGTATTAAAAAGAAATTAATTTTCAATCAAATAGTTTAAATTTTCATAAAAAAGGCGAATTTTCAACAAAATAGTGGTATTTTTAAACAAATAGTTGAATTTTCAGCATAAATGATGAATCTTCAACCCCAGGAATATGAAATTTCAATCAAAAAGAACGAATTTTCTATCCAAAAAGACAAATGTTTAACAAAACGGTTGATTTTTCCACCAAAACAAATGAATATTTAACAAAATACGTACCTTTTCATCAAAATAATTAAATTTTCAACAAAATACTTTTATTTTGAATAAAAAGGTTCATTTTGTACCACGAAGATGAATTTTCAACAAAGCAGTTGATTTAAAAAAAATATTAATTTTCAACCAAATAGTTGAATGTTCAAGCAAAGGAGACCATTTTTTAAACAAAGACAGTTCAATTTTCAACCACGAAAAATGAATTTTCAATCCAAAATGACGAATTTTCTATCCAAAAAGACGAGTGTTAAAAAAAACAGTTGAATTTTCAACCAAAAAATATTAATTTTTAACAAAATAGTGGAATTTTCATCAAGAGAATTAAAATTTTAACAAATATTTGCATTTCTAATTAAAAAGTTCATTTTTCGTCAAGAAAGATGAATTTTCAACCGAATAGTTGAATTACAAAAAAAATTGATTTTCAACCGTTCAAGATGAATCTTCAACCTAATGATTGAATTTTCAATCTTCAACTATAAACAGCTGCATTTTCAACCGAACAGTTTAATTTTACAGCCAATGAGACGATTCTTCTAGACTAAAATAGTTGAATTTTCAACCACGAAAGATGAATTTTCAACCCAAAAGGACGAATGTTCAACGAAAGAGTTGAATTTTAGACAAAAAAAGATGACTTTTTTAGAAGATGATTGTCAACCTACTAAGATGAATCTTCAACCAAATGATAGGATTTTCAAACGAAAAAGATTAAACTTCAATCAAAAGCAGTTGCATTACTAAACAAATAGTAAAATTTTTAACTAAAAGATATGAATTCTGAACCGAAAATGAGATAGTACACATTTTAATTAAAATGAACTAACTTTCAACCATAAAAGAAAATCAAAAAGATGATTTTTCTACAATTCGAAAAGACGAATATTCATAAAAACGGTTGAATTTTAGACCAAGAAAGATGACTTTGAATCGAAGTAGTTGCATTTTCAAAAAAATCATAAAATTTTTAACATAATAGTAGAATTTTGGACCAAAAGAAATAAATTCTCAGCCAAAAAATTAATAGTAGATATTTCAATGAAAAAGAATTCACTTTCAATCAGAAGTACCAATTTTATATCCAAAATGACGAATCTTCAAGAAAAAATTTGAATTTACAACTAAAAGAAATGAATTCTGAATGAATATAATATTAGACATTTCAATTAAGAATAGCTATCTTTGATCCATAAATAGTTGGATTTTCTTAATGGGTATTAATCCTGTACTAATTTAGATGAGAAAAATGAGAAAAGGGAAATTTGTTTTGAAACCAGAGGGAAAAAGAGTAATTCTTCAAAAAAAGAAGAAAAGAGTGTGATGTCTGTGATTTAATATTTCGCAGTGGTAATATTATATTGCTTTGTCCTCGAAATGACCGGAAGTGGGTAAATTTTATATTTGCAGACAAAATATATAAAATTTAAATTATAACTTTATAAATTATTAGTAATTAATTATATGAATTTAGTTTACCTATATATAATTACTGTTTTAAATACCTAAAAACGAGGTTTGTGTTCTCAAATATAAAAGGAACTTTAGTACTTAGATCATCCATCAACACAAGTTTTAAATTCTTAAATATACAGTATAAGAGGAACATTCGAAACATTCTGTTTAAAATCTCAAATATAAAACGATCTTCGATATTTTAACGGAGATGGTTGACAACACTGAGCATAATTCCAAACAGATTTTTTTCAAAGAGCGAGACGATAATTATTGCAAAAGTAAAAACAAATCTGAAAAATAGCTGGCTTTCTCCGGGTCTCCCGGTCAATGTCCACGCTATAATAAAGTTTAGTTTAATTCATTTTTTTTTTATTCTAAGACCAAATGACATGAGAAGACCTTTCTTCAGTCTGATTAAATTTTCATGAAATTCCTTTCAACCTTGGTTACTATAAAAGAATTTTCCGTCAAAGGAATGCCGATATCGAAAGATCGAGTTACTTGTAACTGAATTTTCATGAATTTACCTCAAAGTATCTCCAGAAAATACTCTTTGTCGTAAGCGTGTGTTTTCACTAAATACAGTGAGATGACAAGACATTTACGATCAATTTGAGAAGAGGTGGAAAGTTTTCGGATGAAAAAAAAAATTTTCAACACGTGGCAAGCCGAATCGAGTATCATGATTAATTAAGAAAGGAAACTGGATCATGTGTTGAATCAAGAGTAAGAGAAGAGGGAGAGAGAGAGAGGAGAATGTGCTACCAACACCTTGGAAGACAGCTCGTCGCGCGACCTGCTCCACCCCCGACATCCTCCCCCGCAACAACCAAGCGTGACTCGCCGCCTGTTGCTATCAACAAGACGATAGTTTCTGGTCCATTCAGAAATTCTAGACAACTATTTTTTAGAACAACTATATAGTTTAATTCTGTTAAGAAAAATTCACTTGGAGAAACGAGAAAAAATCTGCCTTAGCCTGATCAACACAATGACATAATTTGCTTAAATTGACTCCTAACTGTTCTCGGTATTAACAAATTATTAAATTCATCTTCTGATGGAACTGGCTTTCACAAAAATAAGCGGGACTCAAAATAACAAAATAACTTTTAAAAGAATTTTTCTTCGATTTTGTTAATATCTTAAGGGCCTATCGGGAGTGTTTCATAAGAGCTAGGTGGATGAAACTTTTTTGGATATCTTTGAACATTAAATAGAACCATTCTAAGCCATAAAATTTTAAGTCTCGGAGTTAGGATATTTTTTCAATTATTTTTGTTCTATTTTCATTATATTATGGGCTACTACCCACAATATAATAAAAACTGGACAAAATAATCGAAAAAAAACAGGGATGTTCTAGAAGAGCTTGGGATATGAAATTTTTTTATGTATCTTTAGACATCAAACGGAACCATCTAAAGTCATAAAATTTTAGATCTCGCAGTGAGGCCATTTTTTTATTTTATTTTATTGTTTTGATTTTTTATTATCTTGAGGGTAGAAAACGAGGCTGTTCAGGAAGAGATGGAGGAATGAAACTTTTTTCGGTATCTTTGGACACAAATGGAACCATTCTAAGCCATAGAATTTTAGGTTTTAAATTTGGGACACTTTTTGGAATTTTTTCCGATTTTTTACTATCATAAGGGAGGAAAACAAGGCTGTCTCGGAACAGTTGAGAAGATCAATCTTTTTTTAACATCAATGAACATCAAATGGAACCATTTTAAGCCTTAATTATAAAGTTTCAAAGTGAGGAGCCATTCTATGTCATAAAATTGTTGGACACGCAGTTAGGCCATTTTTTGGAATTTTTTATTATCTTGGGGGGTAGAAAATGGGCATGTTCCACAAGATCTGGGGGGATGAAACTTTATTTGATATCTTTGGACATCAAGTAACACCATTTTCAGCGTTAAAATTTTACTTTCGTAAGTTAGGGCGTTTTTAGATTTCTCTCTCGATTTTTTAATATCTAAGGGGTAGGAAAAGAGAGTTTTCCAGAAGATACAGAGAAATTAAACTTTTTTGGGTATCTTTAGACATCAAATGGAACCACTCCAAGCCATACAATTTTAGGTCTTGAATTTAGAGCACTTTTTGGATTTTTTTTCGATTTTTTATTATCGTAGGGGTAGAAAACGAAGGTATTCCGGAAGAGCTGAGGGGATGAAACTTTTTTGGTGTCTCTCGACATCAAACGAAACCATTCTAAGCCTTAAATTATATGTTCTCGAAGTTAGGGCCTTTTGAGAATTTTTTTCTCGATTATCTAATATCTTAAGGGTAGGGAACGGGGGTGTTCCAGAAGAGTTTTGTGGACATTTTTTTGGAATTTTTTCGATTTTTATTCTCCTAGGAGTGGCAAACGAGGGTGTTCTGGAAGAGCTGAGGGGATTAAACTTTTTTTGGTATCTTTGGGCGCCAAATGAATCCATTTTAAGCCTTAACATATGAGGTCTCGAAGTTTGGGCATTTTTTCGATTTTTTTTTATTTTTCAATATCTTCAGGGTAGAAAACAGGAGTGTTCAAAAAGAGCTAGGCAGATGTAACATTTTTATGTATCTTTGTACATCAAATTGAACCATTTTAATCCTAAAAAAATTTTAGATTTGTACGCTATTTTTATGATTTTTTTTCTATTACTAGGGGTTGAAATAGGGTGTGTTCTGGAAGACATGACGGTTTAATCAGGGTGTCTAGCGTTTCTTAACAAAAAAAATCAAGGACTTTTCCAGGTTTTCCCGGACAACAAAGTTAATTGTTCCAGGTACCTTTTTTCACAGTGAAAAAATACTTTTCACGAAATATAGTAGAATTTGTAGGTCTAGTTGTCTAGTAGAACTAAAAAAAAGTTTCACATGCGAAATTTCTTTTACAGCGTCAAACTCTGATCTTATGGTAAAGTATCCAAATATTCGAAAAATTCAAATCCAATAATTTTTTTCTGTTGATATAATTAAAGTGAGTTCAATTCAGCGTGTAATGAACTTTCTATATTAGAATTGGTTGAAATTGACTGAGTGAATTTTAAACGAAACACTTGAATTTTTAAATAAAGAAGATAAATTTTCAACCAACTAGGAAACTTTGAAAAAAGTTGTGTTTTAACCAAAAATGCAATAATTAAATATCCAGTTTAAAAAATTAATTTTACAACAAAAAACGAATTTTCATCAAAGTAGTTAAATTTTCAACCAAAGTGATGAATTTTAAACTAAAATGGTGAATCTTTAACTGACATAGTTGAATTTTCAAACGTAGAAGAAATGAATAAATTTTAAACTAAAATTGTGGAATATTCAACTGGAATAGTTAAATTATCAGTTAAAAATAATTAATTTGTAACCAAAGAAGAAAGAGTTTTCAACAAAGTATTAAAATTTTTAGTTGAAAAAAAATTTATTAAAAAAAATCATATTTTCAACAAAATAAGTAAATTTACAATTGAAGAGATGATTTTTTAATTAAAATGATGAATCTGAAAAAAAATGAATTTTTAACAAAGTAGTTTAATTTTTAATCAAGCAATTGAATTTTCAACCAAAATCATTAATTTTCTACTAAAAAATACGAATTTTCAACGAAATACAGGAATTTTAAACCAAATACTTGAATTTCCAAATAAAAAAGATGAATCTTCAACCAAATAGTTGAATTACAAAATAAAAAGGATCAATTTTCAACCAGAAATGGAAAAGTAAAATTTCTAGTTTAAAAATTAATTTAATTTGTTTATTTTTTGACAAAGAAATTGAATTATATCAATCCACAATGTCGAATTTCCTGTCCAAATAGATAAATGTTCAACAAAATAGTTGAATTTTCTAATTACAAAAATGAATGTTTAACCAAATATTCGAATTTTGAAACAAAAAAATCAAACATTAACCAAAAACAGTTGAATTTTCAACAAATACATGAATTCCTAGCGCAAAATTAAATAGTTAATATTTCAGCCATACAAAATGAATTTTCAACAAAATAGTTATATTTTCAACCTAAGAGTTGAATTTTCAATAAAATATGTGAGGTTTTAACCAAATAGTTAAATTTTCAACCTACATACATTAATTTTTAACTAAAAAAGAAAATAAAAGAATATGGATATTCAATTTTGTATTAAAATTATACAAAAAAATTAGTCATGCTCGCGAAAAAAAATTCCCCTGACTTGAAACAAAAATTCCCTAACATTTTCAGGGTTTTCCGGGTGAGTAGACACCCTGATTATATTATATACATGCACCTCGAAAAAACGGTTCAGCAGCCTTTTTTGTTCAGCAGAGCACAAATTTGAAAACAAATCGTTTTTTTCTTTAAGGGAATAAAAATTCCAGGACCATGAGCAAAATTCAAAAACTTTTCCAGGTTTTTTCCAGGTGGAGAAAAATTCTAAGATTTTTCCAGGTTTTCAAGGATTTCCAAGACGCTAGACACCCTGGTTTAAAACATTTTTGGCATCATTTTGGCACCAACTGATCCTATTATCAACAGGGAAATTTTAGGGCTGGAAGTTGAATAATTTTTCATGATTTATTCAATTCTTAGGGATTGAAATATGGTGTGTTCCGGAAGATGTAGGAGGGTGATACTTTTGCATAATAATTTTAGTACAAAAATTTTAGATATGGCGCGAATTATTTAAAAAAATAATTAAATAAAACAAATTCATAAATGAAGGGTGGCAGTACAGAACTAGATAACCAACAAAATGGGAACTTTTCAGGGGAGCGAAATAGCATTATGTAATATCAAAATCTCTATTTAAAGATGAAACAAAAGTCCACTCCCAAGCTGCAGTATTGCTGAATTATTTTCAAAAAAGTTTGATTAAAAAAATTTATCCACGTTTGAGACAATGCATGTGGAAGTTAATAATCCCAAAGTGACAATAACCTAAAATTCAAGTAGGCTCGTCTGTAGATGGCGCTAAAAAATTCAAATTTGTATTAAAATAAAAAATAAAAACCCACTCCCGAGATATTAAGTATCTAAAGACAGGTAGACAAATTGATCTAAAAAAGAGGGATGGGGGAAAGGGTGAAAAAAGGGTAGGGGAATGAACGGAAATTAAATCAGCGGTAGGGGGTGGAGCTGCTGATGAAGGTGGGGGTGGTCAGGATGATCAAACTTTTTGGAAAGTGAAACTGAGTAAGACGCCGGAAGCTACAGGGCGTATGTATGTTTGGACAACGTCAGAAGGACGACGTCGCGACGCCCGTCAAATATCGATGTGACAAAAATAAACGCATCGGTTTAGTCTCTTCACTCCCACTTTTTCACTCTGTAGACACCTTGGCCCTGTCGAGACCCGTTTTTCACAGCTTTACAAACTGCGCTCACATTTGCGAAAAATCATTCTACACGGTCGGCGGTTAATGACGACCATTAATCGAAAATAGGAGTAGACTCGTACGTCAGCAAGCAACAGAATGTCGAGTGCTACTCAGGGTCGAATGTAGGAATCGAGTTAATGTGAGAATGAATCTTCACATTTTTTACAGGCAGGGTTCAGATTTTATGTAAAAAGAATAATAATTTAAATATAGGGGAGACCACCCTACAGCAGATAATCAATAATTGGAAGCTCAAATATATCTATCCAAAATAATTATTTCTAATTTAAATTTATTAACACATATAGTGTCCTAACTATTAATTAAATTAAATTTATTATTTTACATTCACTGGTATTTCCAATTAATGATTATCTACTGTAGGATCATTATCTACTATAGGGTGGTCTCCCCTACTTCCTCTAAGAAAAAAGACGCTTTTGTAGATTTTATTCAGAATTGTCAATATTGAATGAATCGACTTAAATATCACCACCGACGGGGGGGGGGGTGATAGTAAAATAAACTAGCATATTATAACGTTATTTTTCATTAATAAAAAATTAATTAGTCGTCCCGAATAATTGGTGGAAAAATATCTGACTACTCGTCTCGAATTGCGGGAAGACGATACACTTCGTCTTTAAAAATATTAGCAAAAAAGAAGAGTTATATATGAATAAAAACAAAAAAACTCTCATCGGTTATTCAAGTTTCATATTCTTTTTCTCAGAAATCATTCTCATTTTCCAATTTAAATTTTCACAGTTCTATCCGTAACATAATCCAAACTTAGACCAAAGACGTAATGATGAGAAGATTCTTTTAACTATGCATCACATTTTGCCAGCATGAATATTTCATTTTTGCGTGGATGACTCTTGCATAACCGTCCGAAGTTCAACGAACACACGTGCTAATCCTAAAGCTTCACGGAAGCTGGTTCTGTGAGTTCTTATTACCTGAAAGTTTTTTGTTTTAATTGAAAGTTATTTAATAAATTTTCGATGTTTTGTAACATATCGTGTGTTGACGAAAATATAAATCTAATGCTTATCAATGTATAAGTAGGCTGGGAATTTAAAATCTGGAATGATGATCTCCATTTATTTTATTTTTAGACCAGAAGTCAATAAATTCAATATTTATGATCCATTTACAAATTCATATGATATTTGGTCTCGGTCTGTTTTTACTTATAACTACGTAAGCAGAGTCGGTTTTGTTTATAAGAATTTATTACCATAAACATATTTATTCTTTATCAAGTAAAAATTGTTAACTCAAAAAATTTATCGCAATTTACGATGTTATTTCCTACAACGCTGCCAGTAAATTTCTTCAGTAGAGACGTCCAGTTTTGGCCAGACACATACGTATAGTTTTGATTATGATGTCCATTATATTTCAGGTTTAATTAGCGAATTAGACAAGGTTTTTCAAAAGTCTCGATTCAATTTAAAAATAGATGACTTAAAAGGAACGACATTAGTATGAAGATTTAAAATTAAACACTGTATACATCTTTTCTTAGTTATTTTCACGACAAACATTAACTGTCCTGTATAAAAAGCTGAATTTTTCTATTATTTATATATCAAGGAAAGTTACTAGAAATATTAAAGTAACATTTTAGTAAACAATAGGAATAGTATTTTGTGAAATTGAAAATGTCTGGATAATGCGCTGAAAAATTTGTTATTATGCACAATTTTGAGACGAAAAATCGAATTATGCATTCTAAAAATAAAAAACTGTTCAAGGCACAAAATACAGTTTTTAATTCCAGAAAATATCAAAATATGAATATTTAAAAAAAGAAGAATATAATTACACGTTAGTGGGATAAAAAGGTTGAAATTAATCATATCATTTGAGTCCGGCAAAAAAAAATTTGGTTTGGCAGCCGAAAGAAGAAAAGAAATTGCTAAGAGGTTTTTACATTTAAAAATTCATAAAATATTACCTGTGAACTAAAACATTAAAAGGAATTATTTTTAGCTATGGTTTTTTCGTACTGAACGACAATAATAAATACAAAATAAAAAAAAATGTGGAGCAAGATACAATTTTTCGAAAACGTAGAATGCCACGTTTTTTAAATTTATTTGATTGCTTTTTTAAAATAAAAGTTGCACATGTCAAATTTGTAATTTCTTCAGTTTGAATTGAAGAAACAATACTTTGTTTGTTTAAAAAAAATTATCGCACTTTTTTAAGTCTCCTATTCGTGAATTTCGACTTTTTTTAACGATTCCAATGCCTTAATAACGACGAAAATTTTGTTTGCCATGAATTAAAAAAATGAATAAATATGAATTTTGTTTAAAACATTCATAAAGAAACGGGATATCTGAAATATTTGTAAAAAATTATTATTTATAATTTTTATAAATAAATTTCAAGATCATCAGTTTTCCTCGCAAAGACTTTACTATTAATTATAATATAACATTACTTACGATTGAAAAATATCATAGGGATTATAATTTGTACTTTTAGTTATCGATTGTTATAGTTAATAACAAAATACATTTAAAATAAACATTAAAATATAGTCTAGTGTCACGTCCACGTACTTTGACTCTGGGTGCGGCTGACAGCGAATAAAATAGTTGACAATAAAAATTATTACTACGAATTTTAGTACCTATTGTTTATGCATATTTATTCATAAAAATTTTGAATAACTTTTTACAATGTGTGAGAACCTGGCACATATAAAGCCACATCTATTGAAATGAGTGATTCACAAACATTTTTTTTTCTCACGAGACTGTATACCAATTGTTATTGTTAATGTATGTTGTTTTTAACAATAACAGTTGACAACTAAAAGTACAAATCATTATTTATGTGGAATTTTCTAGTCATAAATAATATTATATTATTATTAAAAGTAAATTTTATGCGAGCGAAAATGATGATCTTGAGGTTTGTTAACGAAATTTGCTTATAGAAATATTAATTTAAAAAAATAATTTTTTACAAATATTTTAAATTAAATAGCATAACGTTTTACAACTCGTTCGATTTTCATCTTTAAGAAATAATTAACTCTGAAAAAGAATTAAGCCTTGGCATTTGTTTATGAATATTTTCAATAATAACCATTTGGATCATTAAAACTATTATTTTACGTTAAATTAGTATTGTTGAATGGATTTTTAATAATTTTACATTGTTTTCAATCCATTAAAAATATAATGCTTTGACTTTCCTTCTTTCCCATTTATTTATTAATATAATATTTTTTAAATAAATAATATCAAAAAACGACCTTACGTTCCATTTCTCAACCACTGTGTGTCCGTCAATCTTATTTTTTCGTGGAAGGGGAAGTAGGAGCAGGAGAAGCAGGAGAGAGAAAGTAGGAGCTGAAGGGAGAGAAAGTAAGGCATATGAGGGTAAGAGAGGAGGGATTGCTATTGGGGAGTGAGAGGAAGGAAAGTAGTGGAGGGGAAGTGGGGGGAGGGGAAGTAGGGGAGGGGAAGTAGGGGCTGAGGGGACGGAAGTAGGACATATGAGCGTAAGTAAGGAGAGGGGGTGCTATGGGGAGTGAGAGGAAGGGAAGTAGTGGATTGGAATTACGAGGAGGAGGAGCATGAGAGGCAGGGAAAGTAGGGGAACTGAGGGGAGGGAAGTTTGGAAGTGGGGCAGTACGGTATAGGAAGGGTCAGTGTGGAGAGGGAAAGCTAGGGGAACTGCCTTGAAGGGGACTATCGGAACGGATGGGAGGGGAAGTGAGACGAGGAGGTAGAAGAGGTGGAGAAGTAGGGTAGGGAAAGTAGTGATGGGGAGATTTGAACGACTTAATGAACAGATCAGCAATTTTCAATGGACTGGGAAGTTTTCAGAAATGTTCAGTAGTTAGTCAACATTTGTCAAAGTAGGGTAGGTAAAAAGAAAATAAGAAGAATGAGGATCAGGGCGTGGGACCTGAAAATTTTTTCCAACGATAATTTTGATTAATTTACCTTCTTCAAGTCTTTGCTGGCATCGGCCTCTTCGATCTTCCTCTTCTCCGATATCTTCGGCGTAGGCACGGCAATACTGGCTTCCCGCAGGGGCTTTAGATCCACCTGAAACATGGAAATCGATCGGATGGTTAGTCGACCATTAGAAAGGAGTTGATTCCCCTATATCTATACAAGACACGATAGGTACGATCAGTGGTGAGACTCAAACTTAGAATTTAACCTCCTGCACCTTGCGAGTGGCAACGAAGGGTCACAAGGGTCGCCCTGACAACGCCCTTTATACCTGCATTGCAGTACCTACCATCGTCTTCTATCGTTTCCACCCTCACCTCCCTCTCTACACAAACGCGTCATTAGGGTTATCAAAACAACCCTGAAATGCGTGTTCGAGATGATAACAGATCTGGCTGATAATACGACAAGTCTATGCGTTCACGATGACGAGGATAGTTAGGGTAAGTGGGGATCGAGTCTGATGTCTGATGTCTGATATCTTATATCTGAGATCTTAGGAAACAGGGTACTTTGGTAATTATTTGTCACGGTGATTAAGTAACGATTCTAATCAACATTTTGAGAATTAAATGGAATAAGATTTGAAAAATTAAAAGATTGGTTGACAAGGGAAACCTACACCCTTTGGAATTTTGCTTGAATTCAAGTTTGTATTAGATTAGGCGGTTAGCGCTTCGAGATTGTAACCGGAAAGACTGGGTTCGAATCCTGCCTGCATTTTTTGTAAATTTTTCATCCGAATTTTTTGTATTGCATTTGACCAATAAATTTATCTAAATCGAGCTAAATACTAGCATTAGTCGCATGAAATAAAAAGAAAGTCGCATGGAATTTTGAAAAAAGTCTACAAAAAGTCGCATCAAAATTTTAAAGATGATAAAGAAGAGCAGTATCAGACACTGAATGACTGAAATAATAATTTTATTTCTTGAGAAATATAGAGTACATATTTCTCAATGATTTTCAAATATTTTTGGCACAATAAAAATAAACTTTGAAGTTAAAACAATTTACTAACAACACTCATTGTAGCTTCAAAGATTCTGATAATTTTATACTTCAGAAACATTTCTAAGATCTCATGTCGAAATATATTGTACTTTCAACAAATTAGTTGAATTTCCAACTAACAGAGACGCGCTTTCAACGCAGAGATGAATTTTGAAGAAAAGAGTTGAGTTTTCAAGTCAAAAAGTCAAATGTTTTAGAAAACAGTTGTGTTTTAAACCCGAAAGATTGATTTTCAATTAAATAATTAAATTAAAAATAAAAATTTCAACCAAACAGTTGCAGCTACAAACAAATAGTTGAACTTTCAATCAAAAGCGAAGCAATTTTAACAAAATAGTTGAATTGTCTACCAAGAAAGATGAATTTTCAACCAAAAAATATGACTTATCTACCACAAAAGACGAACTTTCAATCCATAAGGACCAATTTTCTATCCAGAATAAAACAGATACATTTTTGGCCGAAAAGATGATAATTAAAAAAAATAATTGAATTTTCAAACAAATACTTTAATTTTGAAACTGAATAATACGAATTTCTTTGTAAACAGTTGAGTTATTAGCCTGAAAAATTTATTTTTCAAGAAATAGATCATTTTCAACCAAGAAAGATAAATTTTTAAGCAAATGGTTGAATTTTCAAAAAAATCGAATTAATTTTTAACCAAAAAGAATGGAGTTTCAATAAAAAATAGTTCGATTTTCTTATAGGATTTCATTAATCCAGTTTCTATTTAAGCGGAAAAAACGAGAAAAAGGGGAAAAGAAGTTTTTTGAAAATAGTGGGAAAAAGAGAAAAAGGGAGAACAGAAGAAAGGTTCTAAAGAATGTAATTGAGTTTGAAATTACTCGAATTTAAACGTTTTCTACTTAAAAATGTCCAACTTGCAATTTAAAAAAGTAAAACTTTGAATAAGGATTCACGAAATTAGGAATAATTGTTCAATTTCGAAAGCTTTTAATTTACAATTTACTAAGCATAAAGCTTTGTTAAGTAATCATTCAATTTTTAATGTTGGCAATTAAAATATTACAATTTTTACTAGTTTGTAATTTTAATGTTAACAGTTAAAATATACAGAAATAGTGAAATAAAATGATAAAAAGTAGAATATAAATAGAAGACAAAAAATTGCATAAAGAATCAAAATTTTACAAGGATGTCAGTTGAAAATAAAAGGAACTTTTTCATATAATAAAATGGTTAGAAGTAAATATTTTGGCTTGATTTAAGTAAATTTAACAGGCAATTTTAATCGAAGAAAATCCGGCAGCAGGAATCGAGCCCGGACGTTTCGGCTACAAACTCGGAGCGCTACCGCCTGATCTAACTCATTTTATTACTTTGTCATATTACATGTTTGGTAATGACCTATTACTGGGAGGATTATGAATCCAAACAAAATTCCGAAGGTTTTAGGTTCCCCTTGTGAAATAAAATTCCCCATGGAATATAAAGTTGTTTATCCTTTTTCACATCTTACTAAAAACGGTGAATACACAATTGGAAAAAAAAATATTTGTATCCCCTCTAATTGGAGCTTTTCGTGTTAGATATTCTGTTGTGAAATGTGAATCCTGGTACATTGGTTGGAATCCGATTTTCAGATGACATACAACGGGATTGCAAGCCAAATTAAAAGCACATGAAAAAAAGGTTTACTGTACTCGTATGCATGTTGGTACTACATCCGTAGGTTGAATGCCGGATATGTAGATACGCATGAACGCATATCTCAACAAAATTCGTTTCGAAAACATATTCGCTTCAGCCAATTGCTCTCGTTACCTTCAATTCCCAGATACGTGCAGAATATTGTAAAAATATTCTAAAATTCGCTGCAAAAAAAAAACGGATGCCAGTTTGTCATCGGTATTGTCAATCATATTATTTTTAATATTTATTCAATTTTCATGTGTATATATGAATTTTTCCGATTTTTCGAACATACATGCTGTTAATTAAATGCTATTTTATTAAAACAAAGAGTTACTGTATTGACAAAGTTAGTATTCAAGGGAAAGTTGATTTATGTGGGAACGAAAACAGTTGTAAAAATAAAAAAATTGGAACGGGAACTACGTCATATAAAAATTAACATAGGGGAGAGTGGGGATAAGCCGACACTTGCTTTTTTAAAGAAAAATATAAAGCGTGTAAACTTGGTTTTTTAAATAAAAGTGGATCCCAATGCCCTAACTTTATCGACAGAGTTTCGTGGCATTCTGCATGATATCGCCAATTTTACAACATAAAAAGTGTTTTCGGAGGTCAAAAGTTTTTTTCGACTATTGTGGAAAATTGTATTTTTTTTTTGTATATCATCGTCCTCTATAATCAAGGTATATTCATATTACGTAAAAAAAGGCGCTGAACATAAATGTGTTGTTAAATTTTAATTTTCCGATGATGACACTAACCAAAGGTCAAAACTGAAGAAAGAATGCATTTTCAATGTTTTTCGGATACCAATATACAAAATTGACGCGTGGAGCTAAGTTGAAACCGAGTACGCCATCGAGCTTACAGGATACAGACAGATATGCAGACATGCATACAGACAGACAGATACCTTTGTAAAAATCGTTTTTCTGACTCAGGTCTCAAAACGTGGAGATTTTTTGAAATCCGATCAAGTCGAATTTTACATAAAACTAATACCTTCCAATTATAGGATCAGAATGTAAAAAAATTTTGTTTGACAACGTATTAGGTATTGTTGGATCAAGAATTTAATTGGCTACAATAATAAAAATTAAAAAATGTGTCCTTTTCTTTCTTCAAACATTATAGTCAAGTGTCGACTTAGCAGCACGATTTTTCGCTCGACAGATTTTCCATCACTTCACTTTTTTTCTAATAATTGATAAACAAACCATCGTAGTTCAAAATCATCAGTAACATTTTGTAGTCAACTTTGTTTTTCTTTTGGTTGGAAACTAATTTCTATAACTAAAACTTGAAGTACTCAAGTTTTGGTAGAACATTTATCTTTTTTAGTTGAAAATTCGTCTTTTTGGTTGGAAAATTCATCAGGTTTGATCGAAATTTAATCTTTTTTGGTTAAAAATACATGGAAAGAGGAAATTTAAAAAAATACATACATTTTCAACTAAATAGTTTAATTTTCTAATAAACGGTTGAATGTTCAACTAAAAAAGATAAATTTACAATAATATATGGAGGAGTTCATTTTTCAGTTAAATCAATCATTTTTAACGAAAAAAAATAATTTTCAACTAAGAAAGATAAATTTAGAATAAAAAATATAATAGTTAATTTTTCAGTTCAAAAGATTATTTTTCACACACAAAAAAAAACGAATTTTCAACAAAGTAGTTCAATTTTTCGCTAATATAATTACCAAATAAGACCATTTTTTAACTAAATACATGAATTGCGAACCTGAACGTTAAATTTTTAATCTAAAAAAATTAATTTTTATCCAAACGAAAATAATTGTCGACAAAAAACTTAAATTTTTCACCAAAATAGTTAAATTTTCAATCCAAACGATGAATATTCAAGCTGGAAGATTAATTTTCTAACAAAATCAATTATTTTTCAAAAAAATAGTTGAATTTTCAAGCAAGAAAATTAATTTTCTGCCAAAAAGATGAATTTTTAACAAAATACATGAATTTTCAACCTAATAGTTAAATTTTCAGTTACAAAACTTAATTTTTACTCGAAAAAAAAACAATTTTCAACAAAATAGTTAAATTTTCAATCAAAACATTGAATATGCAAGCAAGAAGATTAATTAATGCTTTAGTTGAAAAAATCAATTTTGAACAAACAAAAAAAAAACTATTATTTAAGAAAATATGTAAGGCTTCAATCAAACGATTTTCAACTAAAATCAAGAATCTTCAACAAGAAAACTGAATTTTTATCAAAGCAGTTCAACTTTCAATCAAGAGTTAAAGGTTGAATTTTCAACTAAAAAAAGATAAATTTTCAACAAAAAATGAAATAGTTCAATTACCACTCACAAAAATTAAATTTCAAACCAAAAAAAACCTTTTCAATAAAGTAGTGGAAAACTAATTGGATTACTTGTGTAAATTATTCTCAAGTGCCTGGATTATTAAAAAATTAAAAATGGATGATCCTGTATTACGGGTTGATTACCCTGAATTACATGTGGATTACGTGGATTACCTACATTACTCCGAATTATCTAGATTACATGTGGAGTACTCAGGATTACCCTGGATTAAAAGTGTATTGCTCGGATTAGAACTGGATTAAAAGTGCATTACTTGGATTACTAGTAGATTACTCTAAATTAATTGAATTACGCCGGATTACAACTGGATTACGTCAGATTAAAATGGGTTGCAATCGAATAAAACAACTTTGTTCGCTTTTTTCGCCTTCTTTGCTAGTTTTTCAGCGTGAAACTGAAATGGTTAATGTGCCATATCTCGGAAAAAAATCAGTTCGGGATGATCAAAAATGTAAATGAAAGGTAAGAAGGAGTATCAAACGATGGCATAAAGCAAACTTTAGAACAAAGATCGCTTTAAAAATATGGCTGCAAATAGCCATTTTTTAACATTTATGTTTGGATATCTCCAAATACTGAAGTATAGGAAAATTGTCGACAACGGATTCGTTTTTAGGACATCAACCTCCTTCGGGGTCGCCTAGTCTAGTCTTTGGGTACAAATTTTGTCGGTCTGTATCAACTATTGGCTTCAGCATAATGTGTACAAAAAACAGCGGTTCTCTTTGTCGAATGTATATTTGTAAATAAAAATTTCGTGACCAGGGATGCGAACCACACTGTTAGTAATTTCTATAGGAGTTTTCAGAGATGCATCACTGAAGCTTTATGCAGAATCCGTTTCTAAATTTTCCTAAACAGGAACAGAGATTCCAGCAACGGTAACGCAAAAAGCTTGAGTCACATGTTTCAAAAAATTCTGTTACAATTTAGTAATTTAAGGTTATTGCAACAAAAAATTTCAAGATATTAAAAAATGTTGTCGGTTCAATAATTTTAATATAAAATATCTAGTCTATATTTGTCCTGACAATATAAATGAAAAGTAAATATGAGTGAAGTTGATATACACGCATTTAATTCATTGAGTGTATTACATAACTACATACTATAATTTATATTCTAAAGACAAATAACTGCAAATTTATATTAAAATTAATGAACCGAAAAAACGATTCAAAATTACAGATATAACGTAATTGGCCAAGAGGGCGTCATTTGACGTAAATAACGGACTCACAATTCAATTGAAACCTAGATTCATTATTAATTTACGTAGCTACTGCTAGTCACTTCCGGTCCTGGTGTACCTTTTTAGAAGTTTATTTACGAGTCAAATGATCACAGTATCATGTAACTATTTTATTCCAAAGATATTTCGGTCATCAACCGAGCTGTCGTTGGCTTTACTCGCGATTTCAACCCTTTTTTTAGTTTCTTCTTCTTGTGCAAATATCTTATCCTTTTCACGCTTAAAATTATACAATATCGGAAAAGATAGGTTTACTTTTACTACATAGTTATAATTCAACACAACCTTTTGCAGTACATTGCCGCCCATGACCATAACCACCATACTTTGTCCGCTTTGAACGCGATCGAGAAGCGAGGAGTGCGTAGTTGTTGACTGCGCATTTATTTCAGTCACAGTAACTTAAACTTCTGTTACCACTTAGGAATTTTAGGAAACTAGTTGTAATTCCCTAAATGTGTCGGAATTTTCCGAAGATTTATAACAGTGCAGGGATGCGTTTAAAAATTTTTAATTGGATGTTCTTCTTCTTTAAAAAACTAAGGGATTTCGTTTAGCGTAAGGTGTGAGAACGATTTCATTTTGTCGAAATTACATCCAATTCACACTGCGGTTCTCGAAAGCGAGGATATCCGGAACTTTCCGGTCGGCAATCGCGAGCTATACATTTTCCAGGATAAAATCCCGCTCGACGTTGCCTTGTGATATGCGGAAGCATCCCTGACGTAACACACGGTATACGTCAAGGCATAAAAAACTTGGCAAATTGTCAAAATTCTTTTTCGAAACAAAGTGAGAATTTGACAGACGAAAGAAAAAACGAAAAAAAGCAATTAATATTCATCTTCCGGTTAAAAATCAGTGATAGTCACATGTTTCATTTATTAATTTCAAAATAGGATAATTTCTGTGATAAAAGTATCACAGAAAATCGTGAAAAAATCACTTTGATCTTGAAGTTAAATCAAAGTACTACTGTATTCTCAAATTGCTCACCAATGCAAGTATTTTTTCACTTTAACTTTAAACATATTTTGAAACTTCTTCACCAGATTGCCCAAAATAATATATCCATTCTAAAAGACTTTAAGAGATTTAAGATCATTTCAAAAATTTCAATATGTTGCATCTGATTTCAAAGTTTTCAAAATTTTAGAAGAAATTTGAAGAGACATTACGAACATGAAGATACTTTTCGTGATTTCGAAGAATTTCAAAGTATTTGTAGGGATTTTATTAGACCTATGAGAATATATAAGATCTCCTAGGCCTTCAAAAATTAAAAAAAAATCAATGAATTTTAAAGGATTTAAAAGATTTTAGCGAATTTCACAAGATTCCAAGAATTTTCGAAAATTTCAAGTTAAAAATGTATCCTTTTTAGTTGTAATTTTTCTTCATATAAAATTAATTAATTTTAATAAAAGTTGAACTACTCAATTTTTTGTTAAAAATTACTATTTTTTTTACTTTATAAATTCAGCTATTTAGTTGAAAATGTATGTAATTTGTTTAAAATTCGTCTTTTTTAATAAAAAATTATTTTTTTTTAACTGAAATTTTAACTATTCAATTTTAATTGATTGTTAATTGATCATTTTTACTCAAAAATTCAATTATTTGGTTGAAAATTCGTGGAATTTGTTAAAAATTCGTCTCTATTAGTAGAAAATTAATTTGTAACTGAAAACTTAAATATTACATTTCTGGCTGAAAATCTATCTTTTTATTTAATAATTCAACTATTTGGTTCAGAATTGATCTTTTTTAGATAAAATTTTTTGGTCATTAAAAATTAATTTTCTTAGAAATGAAAATTGAACTATTCCATTTTTGGTTGAAAAGCGATCTTTTTTTAGTTTAAAAATTCAATTATTTGGTAGAGCACTAACCTATTTAGTTAAAAACGTGTATATATTTTGTTCAAAATTCATCTTTTTTGAAAGAAAATTAATCTGTTTCGTTGAAAAATAATCTTTATGGCTATAGAATCATCTTTTTGGTTAAAAATTCATCTATTTGGTTGAATGTTGAACTCTTGTTGAAAATTAATTTTTTTTTTATTCCTCATTTTAGTTGAACAATCATCTCATTAATTGAAAATGTAACTATTCTGTTGAAAATTCGTCTGTTTTGGTTGAATTAAACAGTTTTTTATTTTTAATAAAAACCTTTCTTGCTTGGAATATCATCTATTACATGTTTAGTTGAAAATTCATCTCCTTTGGTTGAAAAATCAACTAACTGGTTTAAAGTTGAAATACTTTGACAAAAATTTATCTTTTTATTGGTTGAAGATTTTTAGAACTCATTTTAGATGAACATTCAATTATTTAGTGGTGAATTAACTATTTGTTGAAAAATCATATTTTCAGGTTGAAAATTCAACTATTTTATGGATAATTAGTTCTTTTGGCTTCAAAATGATACAATTTTGTTGAAAATTCATGTGTTTTGTTGAAAATTGGTTTTGAAATTTTTGAAAATTAATCCTGTTTGTTTTAAATCCATCTTTTTTATTCGGATTCAACTATTATGTTAAACACTTTTTTTTAATTCTTTTTTTTTTGTTGAAAATTAATTGATTAAACTCAAGATTTAACGTTTCCATTCTTTGTTAAAAACTTATATTTTTAAGTTAAAAATTGAACAATCTGGTTGAAAATTCATCTTTCTAGATTAAAAATTACCTTTCTTGTTGAAAATTCATCTTTTAGGGTGTGAAAGTGATCTATTTTCTACAACATTCGACTTTTTAGCTCAAAAACGTAACTCTTTTTTTGCCCGCAGTTTCTTTTAAAGTAATTTTTTTATTTGAAAATTCAACTATTTAACTTCTGGTTGAAAACTTATTTACTTTGGAGGGGACTGCAGTCCCCGACAAAAGAAAAAGCATTCTAAAAGATCAAAATCACTACTTGAAGGTGAAACCAAAGTCTACTCCAAAGCTGAAGTGTTGCTGAATTCATGCCCAAAAATTTTGATTGAAAATAAATCTGGAAAATGAAAAGAAAAGTCGAGAAGGCTCGGATGTGGATTGCGATACAACAATTCAATTTTTAGTTAAAATAAACAAATAAAAACCTGCTCCCAAGATATTGAGTTTCTGTACGCGGGTAAAAAAGTTTGGATCTACAAAATTTAGCCAATTCCGATTAACTCATCCGAGAACTTTGAGGTAACAATTTCACATTTTTTGAAAATCGTTTTTCGGTAGAAACCAAAAATTGAATTTTTTAATAATTTTCGAAAATGAAAGCTCACTCACGAGAAATGGGAATGCTGAATGAGAATAAAAAGATTTTGATAACAAAAAATTATCCTGTCGCGAAAAAATCAAAATTAAAGATCGCAATATCACAGTATGACATAAATTTTGTGCTAAAAATCCGAGAAAAAAATTTTGTTCATCAAACTTTTTTTTATAATTGTTGCGTCTAAAAATGAGATTTTGAAACAATTCTTTTACAGCAATGTGCGTTCAATTCTTTAAGAATTTTGCATGCACTAAACTCACTTGCGTTCAAAATGTTAGTTATAATTGTTTTGCACTTCCATCCTTCAATTTTATTCCTGTGATTATAACAATCACATCTAATTTGACGATTTATTCAGAAAACACCCTCAATTTTTAATTTGAATTGAACAAAAAGGAAAGAAAAATGTTCTTGTTGAAACTAATTCTTGAGGACGTGAGAATTGCTCTTTTTGACGAGAAATATCCGGGTCTCAACGTCTATTAGAGATAAACGTGACATTGGCTGCACTTTGCAGCTGAAAATGACGAGGTGCATTGTGTTGGATAAACGGCGACGTTTTACGACTATGCCTTATCTTAATGTAGCGATGTTAGTTCCTTAATTGCCAATCTCTCAGGGCGTATTCCAGAAAACGTAAACCGAGTCAACGATATACAAATTCCACCCACGCATTTAGAACTTCTGAGTCTATATAAAGTGCATTATTAAATTTGCAAAGCTTGGAGGGGTTGCAAACTTTCAAAGGTAGAATTTGACAGTACTATGTGGCTGGCAGTAACACAACTTTCTTAACCAAATACGAGTTTTTTCACAACTTGCTTTTAATTTGAAATTATGAAAACCAACGAATTCTGCCAAGAAAAAAGTTATAAGAACAATCAACATTGTTTGTAAACAGAGTAAAACTCAGGGATATTTTTCATCTGACGTTGGATAAAAACGTTGCAAACAACTGACAGCCACAATTATCTTGTGTCGGATAATTTTTATACGTCACCAGATGAAAATTATCCTCTTCTAAATAAAAATTATCCTCTTGCAGGTAAAAATGATGCTTTTTCAAATAAAAATTATCCTCTTCCAGATAAAAATTATCCGATGTCGGATAATTGTAGTTTTCAATTGTTTGAAACGTTTTTATCCAGCTTCAAATAAAAAATATCTCTGGAATTTACTGTGAAATATCGAAGTTTATCTCAAAGATCACAGCGCAAAAAGAGCTCAAAAATGGGGAGATAGGAGAATTTTTTCACGAAAAAGGGGAAGAATAATGGAAAGATTAAACATTTATTTATACATTTAGAAAAGAATACAAAATCTTTTTATAAAAAATTGTATAGTTTCTAAGTAATATTAAATGATTTTTTAATGATTACTACCATTAATTTTTTTTTAATTGGAAATACTAAGGACAAAGAAAATCTATAAAAAAAACAGAGAGAACATAAAATTTGTTAAATGAACTATTTTTATATATTTTAAATCGTTCTCATAATGAAGAATATTTCCTTCTCTGAAAATTCCTTTATTAATAATTAAACCGTGATACTTATAAGTATAATTAAGTATTTCTGTCCAAGATTTGTTATTTCATTCTTCCCGCGATAAATACTTTGAATTCAATTATAATCTTATATTATAATATTTTTTTAAATATTATAATATTAAAAACAAATTCATTTTTTAAATAATTCTACGAATTTTTGAAACGAAATCTTTTCAAATTCTATTGAAATTCCTTGAATATAAATTAAATTTAAATTATTAATTAATTTTCTCTAATAAAATCCGTTTAAATAAAATTCACGTACGCGAAGCGTGTTCACGTCTCTGGATTTTTATTTATTAATACTAGAATAATAAAGTATCTAAAACTCCTTAACAACAAATTTTTAAATATTAAGAGTTCAAATATTTTTTTAAACAAAATCACTTGAAATTCTTTGAAATCTTTTAAAACAACTTAAAATCTTTATAACTCAATGAAATTTTGTTATGTCCTTCATATTCCTTGAAATTGTTGAAATCCCTTGAAATGAAATTTATTCCTTGAAGTTCTCTAAAAGTTCGATAAGTTCCCTTAAAATCGCTTGAAATCTTTGGAAATTGTAAAAATCCATTTAAATATGTATAAATCATTTGAAATTCCATGAATATAAATTAGATTAAAATTGTTATTAAAATTGTTCTAAATAAACCCTTTGAATAAAATACGATTGAATATTGTAAACTACAGGTCGACTGAAATGCTAAAAAATCGAATCTTGGACATAAAAACCAAAATAATTCTAAAAATAATTATTAAATCAAAATTTCTTGAAAAGCCGCCCTGAAGCTTCACCTAGTCCATTTATCCTGGAATTTTGAGAAGAATCGGTTGAATATTGTAGGCTAGAGGTCGCCAAAAATGCTAAAAAATCGAACTTTGAGCATAAAAATGAAATAACTCTAAAAATAACAAATGGATAGAAATCTCCTCAAAAATGGCATTAGATCTTCATTTACTTAATTCATACTAAAGCTTTTGGATGGATGTGTTGAATATTGTAATCTACAGCTTGACTGAAATGCTACAAAATCAAATTTTGGACATAAAAAAGCGAAATAACTCTAGAAATAATTAATGAATACAAATTTCCTGAAAAGTGGCACTGAAACTTGACCTAGTCTATTTATCCTAAAATTTTTAGAAGCATCGGTTGAATATTGTAAGCTGCAGGTCGACTGAAATGTTAAAAAATTATATATTAGGCATAAAAAAGCGAAATAACTCTAGAAATAATTAATAAATCAAAATTTCTGAAAAATGGAACTCAATCTTCACGTAGTTGAATATTGTGGGCTACAGGTCGACTGAAATGATAAAAAATCAAATCTTGGGCATAAAAAAAGCGAAATAACTCTAGAAATAAATCATGAATCAAAATTTCCTGAAAAGTTGCACTGGAGCTTGAACTAGTCTATTTATCCTAAAAATTTTAGAAGCATCGGTTGAATAATGTAAGCTACAGGTCGACTGAAATGCGAAAAATTAAATCTTGGGCATAAAAAAGCGAAATAACTCTAGAAATAATTGATAAATCAAAATTTCTGAAAAACGGAACTGAATCTTCACCTTGTCTATTTATCCTAAAATTTTTAGAAGCATCGATTGAATATTGTAAGCTACAGGTCGACTGAAATGCAAAAAATTAAATCTTGGGCATAAAAAAGCGTAATAACTCTAGATATAATTAATAAATCAAAATTTCCTAAAAAGTGGCACTGAAGCTTGACCTAGTCTATTTATCCTAAAATTTTTAGAAGCATCGGTTGAATATTGTAAGCTACAGGTTGACTGAAATGCGAAAAATTAAGTCTTGGGCATAAAAAAAGGGAAATAATTCTAGAAATAATAATTAAATCAAAATTTCCGAAAAAAGGAACTCAATCTTCATCTTGTCTATTTATCCTAAAAATTTTAGAAGAATTGGTTGAGTATTGTGAGGCACAGGTCGACTGAAATGATAAAAAATCAAATCTCGGGCATACAAAAAGCGAAATAACTCTAGCAATAAATTATGAATAAAAAATTCCTCAATTGTTGGACTGGAGCTTCAACTAGTCTATTTATCCTAAAATTTTTAGAAGAATCCGTTGAAAATTTTAGGTATAAAATGTAAAAAAAAATAAAATAAAATAAACCAAAAGTTCCTGAATAACGGATCCGGAGCTTCATTTAGTTAATTTATCCTGAAATTTTTCTGAATTTGCCGTTTCCAGTTTTACAAAAACGGACATTATGTATGCACAGAATTTTTTTTAGCGACTGTTTATTAATTCCAAAAGGTTTGATGCAAATTGATCCAGGATTGGCTGCGATATGCACTAAAGGTCTGAAAAGCACGGTTTGTTCGACTAAATATATTCGCTTTTTCTTTTTTTCTTGTAGCGATTTACTACAGCGAATTCTGATACCTTTAAAACTCGTCAATTATTATTAACGCCTGAAAAAAAGTTAATCATAAGAGTTTAAAAATCCTTACAGCAAAAGCATTAATGAGTTAAATTTTACTAAAATGAAAATTGAAAGTTCAGTCCAATTTCACTATTTTACAGCAGAAAAAGTTACTGAAACTTTAGTGAAAATAATTTCCATAATATGCCAGTCAAGATAACGTAAAAATTTTTTATGAAATGCATTCATTGAAATTTAATTAGAAGTACATTTTCATTGGAGATTCATTAACTTATAACTGAATAAAGTAGGTAGATATTTTTTTATGAATTACAAACGATATTGGCATAGTTTATTTATCGCTTTGTACTATGAAATATCGATTTAATGTATTAAATGTAGCTTATCCGAAACATTGTTTCATAGCAACACAAATAAGCACTTTTCCTATAGCAATATTGAAATATTCTCTGCGGGTAGCTGCAGCTCTCTTATCTATTATCGTTGCCAACATTATTCGACGTTTCGCGAAAGTACCTCCTCTGCGAGTAATCTGGCTTTATGGTGGTTTTATTTATGACCTCGAGAAAACTAACTGAGCGTTATATTCTATTCAATTTTCGAGCCCTCTGTAAGTCTATTACGAAGATTAATAAAATTAAGACCCCAAACATATAATGAAAATGGCAGTCTTCGACACATTACTGCACTCAAAAGTGATGCAACTGATACGGCTTTTTCAAAATTTCTCACTCGGTACTCTTATAATTACTGTGTGAAAAAATCAACGATTAATAAATAAACTAAGTAAAACTAAATTAATAAATTAGATAACTAGTGAAGTCAATTAAAAATGCAGTTAATTTGACTAGTTTCCTAATTATTTTGACCTAATTTGACTGTAGTATTTCTGCACTTAATTAATCAATCTTACTAGTTTTTTTTTGGTAGTGGCAACAAATAATGCAGAACTTTGATGTTACGTTTTTAAAATGAAAAAAATTCCATTGACAGTGAGTCCAAGTTAATTCCAAATTCAATAGCATTCAGTGAAGTTCAATAAAATTCAGTAGAGTCAAATGAAAATCAATGCAATTGCACGAAATTAATTGTAATTAACGGGAACTAAATGCAATGCAAATCAAACTGAGAAAAAAATACTATTGAATCAATAGCCATGGATCAAAAGCAGATAATTTATTTATTGAAATAAGTATTTACTAATACAATAATTCACCAATTTCTGTTCAATAGCGACGCTATGAATTCTATAGTATTCAGTAAACATTTGACTCAATAGAAGATCATGAACTAAAGTTATTGATACAATGGAATTTTTTATTGATTCAATAGCATTTTTTCTCAGAGCAATTCCATGTTATTTAACGGAATTGAATTGAATCAAAAGGTGAATGCAACGAATTTCAATTAATTTCAATAGGATTCAATATGAATCAATAGGATTCAATAGGCTCCAAGTGGATTCATTTACATTACATGGAATTCAATGAAGTTCATCTGAATTGAAAGTGATTTCAACTTGATAAAAATTAATGCATAATGTAACCAAAAAATCCAATCGAATTCAATAAAATATATCAATTTATTTTAAATTGAACATAATTTAAAGTAACTTAATTCAATTCAACGGTATTACAGGGCGTCTAATCGATTTCAAAAAAAATTCCCTGATAAATCCATGTTTTTTCCAGGTACTTTATCATTTTTCCAGGTATAATTTTTCTTAATTCAGAGCAATTCAAGTATTAATTATTGCATTTTTGAAAGAAATCAAACATATTTTTATGATAACAGGATATTCTTGAAAATATTAATGATCACATAATAAATCATTTCTTAAATCTGTTTCTGAAGTCCATGAATTGAAATACAGTGCAAAAAATAGCATTGAATCAAGAAAATATCGGTACGCATATGGATCTAGTACATTTTTTTGATACAAAAAATACTTTCGTTTTATCATGAAAATATTGTATCATCCATATTCGTAACGATAATTTCTGGATTCAATATTAATTCTTTTTCCATGTGATTAAAACAAATGTTGACTTTATTTTCATACTAAAAATTCAATGTATATTTAAAATATTAATGTTTTGAATAAAAGATATTTTTCTGCGAGTTGCAAAAATTCTAATAATAGGCTTCATATAAATAAGTACAATAAACATACTATAAAGTGACTTTTACGAAAGAAAAAGCATTGTTATATAATTTTATATTTCAATTAAAAAAACATGAAGCACACTCCCAAAAATTCCCTGACTTTAAAAAACATTCCCTGAAACTCAAAGGATTTTCCAGGTAGATGGAAATTCCAGGTTTTCCGGGTGTGTAGATAGCCTGAGTTTCATTTAAAAATTCAATTGAAAAAACTCAGTTTATATTAAAAAGTATTGATTTAAGAGTCTTGAAATTGTTCAATACCATTTTTTACATACCAATACGACCATCAGCTTCTATTTTGAAACAGATATAATCCACTGTATAAATCATACGTACCTGAAACAAAAATTAAATGTACACCTTAGTATTTAGTACAATCATTATTGTAAAAAAATATTAAAGATATATCTTTAATATTAATTTTAATAATAAATTAATTTATTGAAATAATTAATTATTAATTTATTAATGATTAATAATTGAATTAAATAACTCATTAAAAAATTCTATAGAAATCTACACTTACTTTATTAAGATATTAAATTTAAATTAAGTTTTTTGCATTATCTTATTCGTTAACATTTCGGGATCTCTAATTCATTTCTGAAGAAAATTCCTTGAAAATTCTAGGTTTTTTCCAGGTATCTTTAGATTTTTCCAGCTATAATTTTTCTTAATATGGAGCTATTAAAGTATTCAGACTTTCACTTTATTATGCAATTCTGAACCTCCATCCCTTCGAAGCATTACATAATACTTAATTAACCCCTATAAATATCCATCCGTGAATAGTTAAATTGCAATTACCTAAATTAATTAAAAAATCAGGAAATTAAAAAAATAGGAATAAGTCAAAAACGCATAATATAATTATTAATAATGTTTTTTCAGTCCATATGAATAGCACCAGAAATTTCTTAATGGTACAAGCTATTAGGAATTTTATGATTACTGGATATGCTTAAATATACTCGTATCATTACCATCGAATAATTAAAGAAATTAATAATACTAAAAACAAAAATAATCTATTTTTAAACTTAATGCTATAGTCCATGGATTTGATGAATAATTTAAAAAAATTATCATTCTGATGGATACTTAAAATTCAATTTAACATATTAATATTTTCAATGAAATAGACTTTCCTGAGATTAGTGAAAATGATAAAAAAACATTTAATTGAAATAAGAATAAATCTAATATTATAAATTCACTTTTACAAAAATGAAAAAGCACATTTATTTAATTTAATATTACAATTTTTTTAGACGAAATTAAGCACACTCGAAAAAATTCTAACTTAAAAAAAAAGCCCTGACTTTTCTAGGTTTTCCAGGTGAGTAGATACTAGGGTGGTTCAAAAAAGCATTGGAAAATTATACTTTTCGAATTTTCATGCCAATCAAAATTTACTTTTTAAATTTATATTCTGCTTCATATTGTCACAAAACGCCCCCCGAAGCGAAACATTAGGTTAAGCGAAATTTTGACGCTAATTATTTTTTTTGCGGTTTCTTTTAGTACAAAGTGTTTCTAATACACAAAATATATAATAAATTAAACAATTTATTATTGTTCACAGCAATTTTCTTTTAGAATAGAATTAGAAAGTCGTCACAACTAAAACATTTTTTAGTATCAAACCTAAATATCTGTTTGCAAATTTCAAAAAGTAGCCAGGATGTTTAAAAGTACCAAAGGCGAAAAATGAACAGTGAAAAAATGTATTTTTTCCCGATTCATCTAGTTTGTCTTTCCGGGCCCTGATCGGGTGCTGGCTAGCCCTTCATGAGGAAACACAATTCTAAACTTCTACCTTAGGGTGTTTAAAATTACAGAAACAAAAAATGAACTCTAGAAAAAATAATTTTTTTCCCTCATCATCTAGTCAGTATTTTCGCGCCCTAATTGGGTGCTCGTTAGCCTATCAGGACAACAAAAATTTAAGTGTTAAATCCACATATTTTTGTGCACATTTACAAAAATATCCCGGGTGTTTAAAAGTATAGAAAACGAAAAATGAACATTAAAAAGAAAGAATTTTTTCTCATCATCCATAGTCTTTGAGATCATTTTTTGACATCAGCCATCTGAAATAGATTTTAACAAGAATGACTGACTAGCGCTAGATTAGCTCGTGTAGATTAGCGCTAGATAAGCTTGTCCAGTCTAGCGTTTGACAATCCAAAAACTTTTCACTTCTACTTAGCGCCATAATAGACCATTTTGACAGCGCCACAATTTGGGTCAGGATGGCCTATCCTGGCCCCGAATAGTTCCCCGACAATTTGCTAGACGGGACTCTGTATTAAATCTAAGTCGAGGATATTTATTGTAATTTAAAGTAAGTCAATCGAACTCAAATTAATTCAACGAATCTTTGTTATTATTACTATTGTTATTATTATTATACCATTAAGCTAAATCTCTTTCGGGGTAAGCGTGACTCACACGACAGTGCAATCTTGTTATACTATTGGGGATTGATCAAGTCGCTGATCAATCTCTCTGGCAATCACGCGAGGTGAAGAGCTTCACAAAGTCATCATGTATCATGGATCACAGAAAAATACCAAGTAAAGCTCTATCTTGAGAGATTTAAAGTAAATTCAAGGTAATTTGACTGAATTCAAGAGAATTGCAGCTAATTAAATTAAAATAAATTTTATGTCAATCAAACCATCACTTATATCCAAAAATAGCACGATATTCTAAAACACTGGAAAATTGTTACCCTCGACGATTACGTCAGAGGCGGGAGGATTCGCAATGGCGGCAGCGAAATATAAAAAAGTAAAACGTGGGATACATGCGATATGCTTCACATTTACATTTACATCCCTCATTGTTTCGTTGCGGCACTGTTACCCATGCACGTGGTCCTAAATCGCAGTCACTTTCCCGCATAATGTCAGGAAATATAAAATATGCAGCTTTTTCCATAAAAAAAAATGAGAGATATGAAATCCAATACCCATTTCGTGGTAATTACTCTCTTTTTCAAAGTGATTTAATACTTTACGGATTTAACCATTGAATGCATTTATTCAAGATTCAAAAAGTTTAATCATTTTAAAAACAGCTGACCACAAGATTTATAAATGAGATTACAGACTGCAAGGTCGAAAATTTTCTCAAAACAGGGGAAATAGGGTGATTTATCACGCAAATAGGGGAATAAATTCTTTTAAATAAAATTGTAGAGGTATCATATTATTTAATTCAATATGGTATCAATATGGTAATTGAACTTTCAAGTAAATTAAAGGAGTTTTCAACGAAATAGTTAAATTTTTAACCAAACAGTTTAATTTTCAACCAAATGGTCAAATTTTCAAACAAAAAAGATTAAACTTCAACAAAAAACAGTTGCATTTCCAAACAAATGTTAAATTTTCATCTCGAAAAGTATTTTCGGCCAAGAAGAATTAATTTGCAATCCAAAAGACGAATTTTCAACAAAACAGTTAAATTTTCGATCAAAAAGATCAATTTTTAACAGAATGTTGAATTTGTAACCAAATAGTTGAATTTTGAACATGTAAAGATGTATTTGCAACCAAGAAGAATAATTTTATAAAAAAAAGCCAAATTTTGAACAAAATACATGAATTTTTAATCTAATTAACTGAAATTTGCAATTAAAAAAAGATACATCTTTAACCCTGAACATAAATTTTCTATTAAAGAGACGAATTTTCAATTAAAATTTTGAAGCTTCAACCAATAAAAATTTAATTTTTAACAAAGTACTTTAACATTCAACTAAGCAGTTGAATTTACCACCAAAAAAGAATTATTTTTAACAAAACATGTAATAGTTGATATTTCTACCAAAAAAGAAGGATTATCACCAAAATAGATAAATTTTCAATCAAAATAATTGAATTCTCAATAAAAAGATGAATTTTAAACAAATTACAGGAATTTTTAAACAAATTGTTGAATTTTCAACTAAAAAAACTGATTTACAACAATATAATCAAATTTTTAACTAAATAGATACGTTTTCAACTAAAATTATAAATTCTCTCAAAAAAAAAAAAAAAAATTCAACAAATAAAGATTTTTCAGTCCAGAAAGGAAAAAAAGTTAATCCAAATTGTTGAACTTTAAGCGAACAGGCAAATTTTCTGTAAAATTATTGAATTTTCAACCCGAAAATATAAACTTTCAACAAAAAACTTAATTTTCAACCAAAGAGTTTCATTTTAACAAAAAAATAAGGAAATTGACAACAAAAAAAGACGTTTGCGAATTTCCATCTAAAAAATGTAAATTTTCAAACCAAAATGGAATAGTAACATTTTCAGTTCAAAAAATTTATTTTAAACAAAAGAAATGAATGTTCAATAAAATAATGATATTCTGAATCAAATGGATGAATTTTCAACCAAAGAAATAAATTTTTAACAAGGAAGTTCAATTTTTAACCAAGCAGTTGAATATTCGAAAAAAATTCTCAAGAAAAAATTATATGGTTTATATTTCAACAAAAAAAGATTTTCATTTTTATTTAAAGACTGTTGAATTCAAACAAAAAAGACAAATTTTCAACAAAATAGTATATTTTCAACCGAAGAGATGAATTTTTAACAAAATGAGGAATCTTTTCAACCAAATGATCAAATTTTCAAACAAAAAAGATTAAATTTTAACCAAAAAAAAAGCGAATCTTTAAAAAAAAAAACAAGAATTTGTATATAAATAATTGCATTTTGTACTAAAAAAGACTAATTTTCAAGCAAAAATGAAGTAGTTAAGATTTCAGTTACCGGAAATTAATTTTTAACAGAACAGAAAAATAATTTTAAACAAAATAATTAAATTTTCAACCAAATAGTAAAATTATTAACCAAAAGAGTGGAATTTTCAACCAAATTCTTAATGAACTTTTAACCAAAAATAGATGGATTTTCTTATTAGGTTCTATTAATTCAATTCTCATTTAGGCGGAAAATAGGAAAAAGGTGCAGTTTCTTAAAAACAGCGTAAAAAGATAAATTATTTTTGAAAAATGGTGAAAGGGAATAGGGGAAATTGTTTGAAATCTAAGAATATATAATTCAAATAAGTATACTTTTTATCTCCACAATGTTATTTGTATTTTATGATGTTATAGTAAAGAAACTAATAAATAAATGATGAACAACTGAAAGAATTACATACAAAATTAAAGCTGGAAGAAAAAAAACTATGAAAAATTTCATTTTGATAAGCAAAAAAATTACTTTGGTACCCCAGCCTTACCTGCCAAAAATTTATTCATCTCGTACTGAATGACAAAATTTTCATCGATATGTCAAAAGCACACTTTTCAATTTTTTAATTCAAAAATAGCAAGTAACTGGTAAAAAAGGCTGATTATAAAACTCTTTTTTAATATTGCTTCTCGTAAAAAATACGAAGAAGTTTTTACTTTAAAATCCTCTCACTTTTTTCCATTATTCAATTCGTACTGGTGTTCACCTCGTACACGTTTCCCCTGAACTACAAACTTTTTTAAAACACCGTTTGAAAAATTGTGAAATTTCACGTCGAATGATCATTAATAGAGATATTTTTTACCTTTCAACGAGAAAAAAGGACGTTATAAGTTTAAAAAAAGATCAAGAATTTTTTCTTAGGAAAGTTATAGAAAAAATCTGAAATTAATACCATACATTCTTTAAAATCTTATCTTTAATTTAATCTGAAAAAGCTTGACCAATTTTTATGGTTCTCTTTGAAATGTAAAAAATATCTCTGTCAGGGGTCATTCGACGCGAAATTTCGTAATCTTTTCAAAGGTTTAAAAAAAAAGTTTGTAGCTTCTTTCTTAAACGAGTAATCATGTTTCAAAATCAGCAGTGATTTTTAGAACCGCTCACGCTAGCCGTGTACATAATTTCCGACGGTAGCATACGGAAAACCAGTACGAGGTGGATACCAGTACGAACTGAATAATGGAAAAGTGACTGGATTTTAAAGGAAAAGTTTTGTAATATTTTTTATGAGTAGCAATATTAAAAAAGAGGTTTCCAATCAGGGTTTTCATCACTGAAATGCTATTTTGAAATTGAATGGATAAAAAAATGTGTTTTTGACATGGCGATAAAAATTTTGTTCGTTGAAAGATTAGGTGTAGATAATTTCCTATAGTAGTGTATGTCACTTTGTTTGGAAATAAATTTACAAACAAATGAAGTTATGATGAGGAAATCATATATCTGCAATACATTTCGAACTTTAGTGTCACTGACATCGTTATACGCTTATAGCTATTTCTGTATTTCCGTTCCTTCAGCAAGCTCGTTATTCCTTTTCACCAGTCTAACGAGATTGTAGATTCAAAGGTAAACAAAATAATGTAAAAGTAAGTAGAAACATTTCCAATTTAAGCTGGTAATTGTGTCTACATGAACAAAAATAAATTTTCCAACTAAAACTTATTTTAATTAAGAGTTTTTCATTTGTTTTTCATCATATTTATGTTACTGTGATGAGCTAATTAAATTAGGATTCCACCACATAGATCATTTCTTCATTCTGCCATAATTTGATTCAAGATTCGTCAACAAAAATGAACCACATTTATTTTTTTATTTTACCATGTGCATAAAATTCCTATGTTTTGTGAAGTCATAATTCATTTGAACAAAAAAAAACGAAGTTTCAAAAAAATATTGAATTTTCAAACTAAAAAGACCAATTTTCTACCAAATACTCGAGTTTTTAAGTCGAACATTTAAATTTTAAACAAAAACGGTAATTGCCAACAAAATTCTAAAATTTGATCCCAAACATATCAATTATCTACTAAAATAATTGAATTTTTTACCAAAAAAGGATCAGTTTTCAATAAAATAAATTAATTCTCAACTAAAAATGGAATAGTTAATTTTTCAGTTAAAATAATTAATTAAAAAAAGGAAGAATTTTCAACGAAATTGTTAAATTCTCAAACAAAAAAGGGCTTTCATCTAGAATGATGAATCGTCAACCAACAAAAAAACAAAAGAATTTTTAACAAAGCAGTTTCACTTTCAACTAATTAGTTGAATTTTAAAGCAAGAAATATGAATTCTTAACGAAAAATGTAATAATGAATATTTCAACGAAAATTTTTTTATTTTAAACCAAAAAGCGTTGAAATCACCAAAAAAATTAATTTCCAACAAAATATTTAAATCCTCAACAAAAACATATTAATTTCATTCAACCAGCTGCATTTTTAATAAACAAAGATTATATTGCTAGGAATTTCCTCCAAAAAGGTTTAACTTTCAAACCAAAAATATGAAATTTCAACAAAAACAGTTAATTTTCAACCAATTACTTAAATTTTTTAACTAAAATATTTCAATTTTCAACCCAAAAAGAAAACAAATTTCCAACAAAACAGTTGAATTTTTAACAAAAAACAATGACTTTTAAACAAAATTGTGGAATTTTCAAACACGTAATAAAATTAACTTCACCTTCACTTTATCGAAAATTTCCTGACTCTCTCAGGTTTCCCCTGATTTTCACAGACTTTCCAAAAGTTTCTACCAGTAGCAAACCTGGATAGGGATGTAAGATTTCCGAAATTACGGAAAAGTTTCAGTAATTTTCGACACTTTGAAACTGAAATTAAGACAAAAATTTCAGGTTATAATTGTTTATTTAACAATACTAATTTATAGTTTTATATTTTTGCTAAAAGCAGCAATTCTTATCTAATCCTAATGTTGTAGGGCTCATTTTATTCCTTGAAAGATTCTCTAAAAATCTTTTGTACGGTTTTATTCAAAAAAATTTATTTATGAATTATACAATTGTCACCTTTATAAAACATATGTACTTTTCTTAAATAAAAGCTATAAAATAAAAAATTACCAATGATTTTCAGACAATCTTTCCAGGAGTAAAATGTGCCTTACAACATTAGAATTAAATAAGAATTGCAACTTTTACCTAAACAGAAAGCAAAAACATAAAACCGTAAATAAATATTGTTAAACAAAGAATTTTACCCTGAAATATTTTTTTTTCTCTAAAATTTACCTTTATTTTTTGAACTCATTTTTGAACTTGAGATTACTTCAGTTACTTTAGTAACATCCTTAAAAGTTGGAAACAAAATAATTTATCATTTTAAACTCGCTCCTAAAAACAGATAATTGTGTTAGTCATTGACTGTCATTTACAATAATATCTATCTCCGACATTTGCTCGTAATTACCGTCGAAATTACGAACTTCACATATCTAAAAAGGGTCCACATATCTCAAAATATCATGTGAACCTGCAGCTGAACCCCCTTGTATTTTTAAATACAAAATATAAATGGAATTTCATATAACCGTCAATCGAGCAATGAATAATGAGTCAAAACTATTTGATGCTAGAATAAAAATACTTTTAAATGAATTCTTTAGACAATTTTTTTAATTGAGAACATTGTTTAATACGTTTCCTGATGATGAATTTTAACAAAGTTTGAGAGTTGTTGAAAAGTCTACCATTATATTTTGGGTTCGGAATTCACTTCGATTGATAAAAAATTCGACTATTCAGTTGAAAATTGAATTACTTTGTTGAAAATGTAGCTACTTTGTTGAAAATGTGTTCAAGTTTTGGTTTAGAATCAATTTTTTTAGCTGAAAATTTAGCTATTCTATGCTTGGTTGAAAATTTTACTTTTCCAGTTAAAAATTCAACTATTTGGTTCAAAATTAATCTTTTTTGTTGAAAATTCAAGTAGTTGGTTGGAAATTCATGTATTTTGTTTATAATTAAACACTTTTAGTAAACAAATTCTTATTGAAATTCTTGGTTGAAAAATAAACTTTTTCATTGAAAATTGAACTATTCTGCTAAAAATCAGTTTTTTTCGGTTGAAAATTAATTTTCTTGACTGAAAATTTAACTATTCTATTTTTGGTTGAAAATATATATTTTAAATAGAAAATTGATCTTTTTAGTTGAAAGTTCATGTATTTTGTTAAAAATTCTTTTTGGGTAAAAAATTGATCTGTTTTTGTTGAGGATTCAACTACTTTGTGGACAATTCGTCTTTTTTGGTTGATTTCAACTGTTCTTCATTTCAAATTAAAATTTTTGTTGGTTGAAAGATCAACCATTACATGTTTTGTTATGAAAACATTTTTTTTAAATCAACCATTTGGTCGTAAATTAACTTTTTCTGAAAACTTATATTTTTTGTTGGAAATTCATCTTTTTGGTTCAGGCTGCAATTATTTTGTTAAAAATGCGTGTCTTTTTTTATTGGATGCAACTGGTGGATAATTTTTGTTTGTTTTTTAAAAATCATTGAAGCGTGCTCTACAACAGTGCATTAAACGCCTCATCGGAAGAATTTCAGCTAGTGTTAGTAATTTTGATTAAATTTTTAGTAATAGTTCTCTTAGGTGTTGAAAAAAAAACCATAAAATAATTTTTGAAAAATTCAAAAAACTTAGGAGATATTAAAAATCTTGGTCTTTCTTTTAACCTCCATAAATTGGGTGATTTTAATGATACTAACAATAATTTTTTTTTAATTTTTCATCATGAGACGAAGTTTTGCAGAAATATTTGTTGAACACATTTTTTTAAACTTCTTGGATTTTTAAAAAACAAATTTTTAAACTGAATTTCCGAAGAAAAAAAATTTCACATCGTGTGCATCGTTTAACCGTACGTTTTTAATTATTTCTCGAAAACTAAAGAAGATCCCATTTTGATATTCACAGGACTTATAGAGGACCCTATTAGCTACACAAAAAATTTTTTTTTTAATAAATAAAGGTACATTTTTTCAGAAATTCAGTTTAAAAATTTGTTTTTCAAAAATCTAAGAAGTTTTTGAAATTTTGTTTCAACAAATATTTCTTCAAAACTGCGTCTTATTACGCATATTAAAAAAAGACACCATGATAGCATCAGAATCACCAAAGTTATGAAAGTTAAAAAAGGGACCAACATTTTCAATTTTGCATATCTCCTAAGTTTTTTGAATTTGTCAAAAATTATTTTAGGGTTTTTCTTTCAGCACCTAAGAGAACGGATACTAGAACTTTTATCAAAATTACTAAGAATAGCTGAAATTCTTCAGATGATTTGACAAGGAATTGCTCACTTGCCATATGGATCATTTTGAGCCTACATTCACATATTAAATTACCCTTATGACAAGTGGCGCATAATGCACTGCTATAGAGCACGCTTCAATTTTTTACACTGAAAATTTATGCATCATATTTTTGCTTGAAAATTTATCTTTTTTAGTTGAAAATTCATCATTTATTCAGTGCAAATTCATCTTTCTGGCTTGCAAATTCAAAGACAAAAATAATTGACACTTTTTATGTAAAAACCCAACTGAACAAATAAATATTTACTAAAAGGTTCACTGTGACATTTAAAAATTATTGTTTACAATTATTTTTCATGTTTTAAGAGGTGTCCCAATCTAGACTGCACAATTTTGTTGGCAGATTGGAAGACATTCAGAAAATCGGCTAATTTTTTTATTGTAATTACATATGTTTTGTTCACAAGAAGTAAGCTACTTAATAGACCTTCATATACGTGCAATAAAAACCCTATAATATGACCATGGAAAAAAGTTATGGGCCAAAAACAAAACCCATCCCAACCTGTACGACTCTCCCCTACATAAAAGGGTCGTTTACTGTCAATAATATAAGATGAATCATACCATCTGAAATTTAATAAACGATGTTATTTAATCATTTTCAAGGAAGATTTTGTATCAACTGAATATTTCTTCCCTATTCATCGCTCAGGGTCGATTTATCATCTCCGTTCCCCTTTTCAAACTGCTATGCTACTTTTAAGTATAATGTCGCATTATGCTATAACTTTACCTCAAAAGTAAGCACGCGAGTTTCACAAAGTTTAAATACACGTCGCTTTTTTTACCGAAAACTGACATGTCTTGACAAAGAGAAGAAGGTAATATGCCGACATAGTGAAAAATAAAAGACGCGCTTTATTATTGATAAAAATAAGGAATAAGCGAGAGAGATCCTTTACCACTGAGATCTGAGATAAGTTTAACCGCAACTAGGTTCAATGCTTGAACAAAATCTTTTTTTTAAGCCAATTTACTTTTCACCCCCAAAAGATTAATTAGTAACTGCAAAGTTTAAAAATTGATTGGTTCTTTGCGATTACAATAGCGTTCAACACATTTTTTTGAAATTTGTATAGCGCCTAACAAAATATTTTCTTCATTTGAAATTGAATATAACTGAATATAACTGAAGAACTTCAAGATGTGATAATGTTCTTTTTCTAGTTCATTAGCATGTTTTTCATCTCACTTTAAAATAATGGTTGGAAATTAATCAAGGTGGCCGTAAAACCGAAAAAGTGTCCAAAAGTGAATAATTTCGAACCAAAAAAGTCACTGAAAGTAACCAATGTGCATTAGTAATGTGACAAATAATCTTTTTAATTTTAGAGAATCAAAAACAAGTTGATGAAATTTATAAGGATTCTAGGTGCATTTCAAGATATTCAGGATAAATCCATAAGTCCTTGAAATAATTTATCTTAAGTCCAAACGAATTCAAATGAATTGGAAAATATGTTTTAAATCCAAAAAAATTCTATTCATTTCCGTAAAATTAAAGTGAATTTAAAGGAAGTTAAGGGAAATGAGAAGAACTAGATGAAATTCATGAAAATTCATGATTAATTGAAAAAAATCAAGTGAATTGAAAAAAAAAATGAAAAAATAAGATAATTCAGTAAGTTTGAAGTCAAAAGAATTTGATGAAATATCTAAGAATTCCAGGTGAGTTTGAAAGACTTCAGGATGAATTAAATAAAAAAATAAAAATAATCCATTGAGTCGTGTAGAATGGAGTGAATTAAGGAGAATTCAAGTAAATAAAAAAAATTTGAGAGAATTCTAAAGAATTGAACTGAGAAGAATTCAATATAAATTAATGAGAATTCAGTGCGAAAACCATTAATTCAAATAAAGTGTAAAAAATATTTGAAAATCTCTTCAGATCGTTGAAAACCTATGAAATTCGTCACTTCTTGTGAATAAGTTCTTTAAAATCCACTAAAATATGATAAAATCTCGTGAAATTCTGTGAAATCTGATGATATACCCTGAAATCATGAAAAATTTATTAAAATACCTTGAGAGCTCGTAAAATTTCTCAAAATCATTGGAAATCTGATCAAATCTCTTGGAATCATCTAAAATACCCTCAAATATTTTAAACCCTTTAAAAATTCGACAATTTATTAAGATCAATTAAAAATTCCTTGGAATCTTTTAAAACTTCCTAAAAAATTTTCAAATCTTTTGAAATCTTTAAAATACCTAGAAACTTTTTAAATCTCGTGAAAATATCTTGAAATCTTTTAAAATAACATAAAGCATACCAAATCCTTTCAAATCTTTTGAAATCCCTCAAAAATTTTTAGAGCTCTTAAAAATTCCTTGGAATTTTTTTATTAAAATACTCCAAAATCTAAAAAATCCTCTGAAATCTCTTTAAATTATTGAAATCTGTACCCTAAAATATTTCGAAAGAATTCAAGAAAATTCATAAATAGGTATAAACCTGAATTCAATAATGGTTTACTTATGGGTTAATTTATTGAAAGAAAAGTAACTAAAGTGTTGTTTTTTTAATTTTAAAAACTGACTATAGTGACTTTATCTTTAAAAAGTGGCTAAATAATGACTTTCCCTGACCAACAGAATTCCCGGACTTTTCCCTGATTTCCAGGTTTTTCCTGACCTACGCCCACCCCGTAAATAATAAATAATGGGCTGTAAACAAAATGGATCAGTGTAAACGTTGGATCATTGTCCACTTTAAAACAAAGGTTTCCTCACTTTTTATATAAACTGTAAAAAAGTTTACCCATTATTATCTCTATTGTTATGACGGAGAAAAATGTTTGCAATAAATAATCTATCCAACAATAAACTCTTTACGAGCATCCTTTAGTTATTTATGAACAATTTAGAAAATCCATTAATTCGTAATATTAACCATTTTCTGACAGGCTTCTTTTTTAAATGATTTTGATTTATTATATCATTTGCTAAGCTGTTTCTAGGTTCACCGAAATTCTGTGAGCGTAGAACAAATATTTTCGGTGAACTAAAAGACTTCGCAGGGCACGAATCGATGAGAAAGAAGGTTTAAGAAAGATCACATTAGTCGCAAAAAATTACAAAGAAAGTTGCATGGAAATTATGAAAAAAGTCCGCAAAAAGTCGCATACAATTTTTAAAGATAATGAAAAAAACAGCATCAGACACTGAATAACTGAAATAATAACTTTATTTATTAAGGAATATAGGGCACATAATTCTCATTGATTTTCAAATATTCTTAGAACAATCAAAATAAAATTTAAAGTTTAAAAAAACCGGTGTGTGGCAGTGGGGTCACACGGCAAAAGTGAAACTTTGATGGATTAACTTTGACATTTTTCGTGAGGAATCATCATGAGTTTTGAGGAGAGCGCATAGTAAGCGAGTGCAGAGAGAGAGAGAAAGAGAGCATATATATGTTTTTTAGCGTGTCAGTAGTGGAGATATCAAAGAGGAGTCTTTAGAGCAATTTCAAATCGCCGCATAAAAGGGAGATGCGAATAGAGAGAGAAGGTATAGACTATAGAAAGTATAGTTTTAAAAGAGAGACAGAGACCTCCGTTCATTCATTTGTTCTTATTTTCGATTCACTCCCAACCCAAAAGAATTGCCACTTCAAAAACTAAATTCCTAAGATTTCAAGTCACAATATATTGCATCTTTAAGAAAGTAGTTGAATTTTCAACCGAAAGAGAAGAATTTTTAACCCAAACACAAACTTTTAACAGAAGAGTTGAGTTTTCTAGTTAAAAATTCGAATGGTTTAGAAAAAAGTTGACTTTTAAAAACGAAATATGATTTTTTAATCAAATAGTTAAATTTAAAAAAATAATACAGAGAAACCTGGATTTAGCTCCAATGGGTTTTGACCTTCCAAGAATTGACGCCGCGCCGTGGGGATACGTGAGAGGCGATTGCGGGGGGATGTGCGGTGTGCAGTCAGGCGTGACAAAACAGAGAGAGAGAGAGAGAAACAGGAGAGAGAAAAAATATTTCCGAGTCTCTGGATTTATCGTCAAGGTCATCCCCAAAACCGGCGCTAAATCCAGGTTCAGCTGTAATTTTCAACCAAACAGTTGCATTTACTACCAAACAGTTGAGAAAATTCAAGCGAAAGAGCTTAATTTTTAAGAAAGTAGTTGAAGTTTTAGCCAAAATAGTTCAATTTCAACCTACAAAGATGAATTTTCCACCACATGGTCGAATTTTTAAACAGAAAAGATTAAACTTCATCTAAATAGTTAAAATTATAACAATACAGTTAAATTCTCAACTCGAAAGCTTGAATTTTCCAAAAAAAGTCCATTTTCAAACAAAAAAGATGAGTTTGAACCAAAAAGGATGACTTTTCTACAATAAAAGATGAATTTTCAAACCAACAGAACTAACAACCTAATAGTTGAACTTTCAATCAAGAGGCGAATTTTCAACAAAATAGTAGTATTTTTAAGCTAACAAGACGAATTTTTTTAAACACAGTTTACTTTTTAACAAAAAAAAATTCATTTTCAATCAAGAAAGGTGAATTTAAAATTAAAAAGGATGACTTTTCTACCCTAAAAGATGAATTTTCCATCCAATAGGAATTTTTAACACAATGGTAGAATTGTTTAGTAATAGAGATTAAACCTCAACCAAAAACTATTGCATTTTCAACCAAATAGGTAAATTGTTAACTAAATAGTTGAATTAATAAAAAAATAATTTTCAGAGAAGAATTTTCAGCAAAACAGATGGATTTTCTAGCAGAAAGGCAATTTTTTTGGACGAGTTAAATTTTTAACAAAAAAGCTGATTTTTAGCCAAGAAAAATTAATTTTAAACCGAAGAAGATGCTAATGCCATTTCAAATACTATTAATTAAAAATTGTCTGAGTATAAAGCTTTGATAACAAAATATTTCATTTTTAATGCAAGCCCTAAATTTCGTTGTAAATAATAACAAGAATGCCGAATAGATTTTAATTGTATTGCTTCCTCATAGAGGGAGGTCGGTAATGACCTAAATTTTGAAATATACTTTTTTGACATATTTTGATATAATTCGACCCCAGGAGCTCGAAAATAATTTTTTTTTTTTAAGTTCCGTGGGCATATGTGTGTGCGTGTAACCTTTTCTGTTTACCATATCTCGAAAAGTAAGAGTGGATGTATTGTAGCTTGGAAGTGGATGAATTGTAGCTCCCATACATATCCAGGTCTGATAGGTTTATATAAGAAAAACTTTTTTCATATTCAAAATACAACAATACAATATCTAGCGCATTTGTTCGCGTCTCTGAGACGCATCGATCGACCTATTGTTGAAACTTTTATGACCTACTAGTACCGATTTATGAAGTTTCAAAAAATTGTATATTCTGTTTATATAAGAAAAACCTTTTTGATATTCAAAATACGACAATATTCTAGTGAATGTATTTGTTCGCCTCCTAGAGACGCATCGATTCACCTATTGATAAAAATGTCATCACCCACCAGTACCTATTTATGAATTTTAAAAAAATTGTTCATTCTGTTTGTATGGGAAATTTTTTTTATATTCAAAATACGACAATATTACATGTAGAGTATTTTTTCGCTTCCTTGAGACGCATCGATTCACCTACTGATGAACCTTTCGATTTATAAAGTTTCAAAAAAAAAATGGTTAATTCCGTTTATATGAGAAAAACTTTTCTGATATTCAAAACACAACAATATTACGTGTAGAGTAATTGTTTGCGTCCTTGAGACGCATCGATTGACCTATTGGTGAACCTTTTATGACTGGCCAGTACCAATTTATGAAGTTTAATAAAAATTTATGTATTCTGTTTATATGAGAAAAACTTTGTTCATATTAGGAGTACTACAATACTGTCTCCGAAATGTTTGTTTGCGTCTTCGAGACATGTCAAATGACCTATTGACGAACCTTCTATAACCTCTTATGATCTAGCAATACCGATTGATAAATTAAAAAAATATGTTGTTAATCTTGTTGATATAAGGTAAACTTTTTTAGTATTGGGAATACAACTATAATGTATATAATGTATTTGTTCGCGTCTTCGAGACGCATCGTTTGCTAAAATAAGGAACTTTTCATGATCTATGATAAACTACCAATATCGTTTTTAAATTTTTCAACAAAATTAGTTTCCTTGTTTAAAACAGGATTTTTATGTTGGAAATATAACATTACTGCAATTGATGTAATTGTTCGCGTCTTCAAGACGCGTGGATTGATATTTTGACGAACTTTCGAAGACCATTATTAATTAATCAATAGCTACTCAGAAAGTTTAAAGAAAAGCTGCAATGTTTCTATAAGGTTTTAATTTGAAATATAAAACTGTTTTGAGTTAAAAAGTTGTTCATTGTAACAAAACACATCAATTGACATTTTCGTGGGCCCTCTGATTCTTTTAAAATAAAATTTTCGGAAAGACAGAAACATAAACTTGAAAAATATTGAAAGTATCAATTGTTTTCTTTTGTTAGGGAAAACCTCCCTCCATGAGGAAGCAAATTTATTTGATACTTATAAGGAAGCAATGTGATCATAAAATGAGCACAAATAAATACACCCAGAGTCAATACGTCCATAGTACTTCCCAGTCGTATTGATATTATGCTATTGGTGCGTTGTACTTTTTTATTCAATAAATATTGCGAATTAAAATTGATACAAAATCAGTGAATTACTGAATTTTCCTTAAAACTCTAATGAAAAGTGAAATTTGTTCTATTTTCTTATTCTCTTGTTTTTATTTGATTTTCTCATAAGTCTACCAGACTGTTGAAAGGGTAGAACATGCTTTTCCTGAGCTTTGCGTTTTAAGTGTCGACTGTTAATCGCGGGAAGAGATGTAACCTTTCCCATTAGGAAATGAGAATTCCCACTCATAACAAAGTTCCAACAAACACCTACCCTTCCCAACACCCTCTACAAGTTTCTCACTTCCTCAGCCTGTTTTCCAATTTTCTTCTGTACTCACTACAATTTCCATCTCATTATGGTCTGCTTCTCCTGCTTACTAATTACTCCCATCTTAACAGACGCACTGAGGAGAAAATGTACATTTTTGTTCAAAATACGATTTAGCACACAAATATAACGTGATTTGAATATATATTTGAATATATATATATATATATATATAACGAAATACAATTTTAAACATAAAGGAATCCATTTACTTTCCTT
>JAABKJ010000268.1:0-29486 GCA_011634705.1 Andricus grossulariae
TACTGGGAGCCGATGTCATTTTTTTAGATGACAGTTACTCCCAGTGGAACCCTGCGGTGGTTGTTAACCTTTAGTTTTTATATATATATATATAAAAAATGACAGCGGCTCCCAGTAGGACCGCGGTAAATCCTATTCATGGTCACGTCTCACAACCGTGAGATGGGTGGTCACAGGACACGACGAAATATATATATATATATATATATATATATTCCGCAGTGGCTGGTGTTAGGACGCACTATAATCCAACAGAAAAAAAGGCAATTTGTCCATCGACAGAACGGGCTGATGTGGTTTAGTATAGCTGTAAAGATCTTATACGGCGTGTTCAGACAAGTTGAAAAGACATTTTTAGTTTATTCTGCGAAAAAATTAACCTATTTATTTAAACATCGGCAAACTGTATTTGTTTACAAAGGTTATTAAAAAAATTGCAAAAGAGCAGCTATTTTATATTAATCGTAATCGTACATTAATTTCACTCATATTTTATACAAACACTATGAATTTCAACAACTAATCATTGAAAATCACGAAAAAATGAGACTTGTTCATTAATTTGTTTATAATTATAACTCAAGCCCTGTTTTACTGAATTTGAATATCTTAGAGGAGTGGCACACTTGAAAATTTGTATAAACGCAACATTTGATTTGTTATTAAATAAAAAATATCGCTCTAGCTAAAATAAAAAATGAGCAGTTACACGTTATACCTCGAAGCCCTAAGGTCATTCAAAATGATGATGCATCAAAATCCTTCGAAAATTGAACTTTCGAGCGATTTTTATTCAAAAAAGTGCTTATTGGCACGTTGTGGGTCGTCCGAGGTCAGGTATTTTAAGGTTTCAGTTGACCATCTGGGCCTGTGCCACCAGAGAAAGGAAATCTTCAGGTCCTCTGAGTCAAAACCCCTTGTTGGTCAATCGGCATGTTTATACTCAGTAACATGTTTGCAGACCTTATCCATAAGAGCAGTGTATCTCTCCTACTCAATTTCCTAAAAAGTATAAATTTCAGTGATCTGCTCTAGGATAGTATCCCCTACTTGGTTCTATTTTGTTGTGGAAAAACAATTATTACTAATAATTTATAATTACTAATAATTTATATTCACTACTAAAAGTATTATTATTAACCAAGTATTAGTAGCGTTGTTTTGCAGAAAATTATTAAAGAAACAGCATGTTAGAATAAAATGCTTTAAATAAACGGACATTTATTCGGGGACGTGTTTTATGAACATATTTAAATATTGTCGAGTACACAAAACCGTAAACTTGCAAGTAGAAGGGTTAAACCTAATGACACACCCGACGAAAAAGAACGTGAATTTCTGCATAGGGGTTAGTAATCTCATATTATTGTAAATTAAGAAAAAATACTAATTTGATTTACAAAGAAACTATGGAGAAATCACTCACAGCACAATACTTCGATTATCATGAAAAATATTTTTTACTCTCTAACGCACCAGTCACATTTTTAAATATTTTTATGTGTCCTCTTAAACTCTTACGCGTCTTTATTAGGGTGACCAGGAAAAAAACCACTTTTGATTTCCTTAGGAGCGAAAGGCAAATAACGGTAGTTTATGCGATTATAGAAGCCAGTTTTTTTTTTAATCTCAAACAATATTTAGAGGTGCCCCATCGTCTTTGACGTTCTTATGTAATTAATATGGCCAAAGCCAACTTTTTTTTTCATTTAAGATTTTAACCATGAAGTTATCCACTTTTTAATTTTAACTTTTAATATGTTGTTCTTTAGGTCCTCAGAATCCACATAAAAGCATTTTTTCAATGAAAATTTCATATAAAATATTAATCACGGTTGCTTGAAAAGTGCCATTTTCACTGTTTTCTACTGGTTTCAAAGCCTAATAACGGCCCTAATAATTTATATCTTATAATGAAATTTTAAGAATATTTTCCTCGAAGGTTGAAGATAACATTTTCTGAAAAAGCAGATTAGGAAACATAAATAAGCCTGCAATAATGAAAACCAATCTGAGCAAATTTTTGAAATTTGACAGGTCTACGACTTAAGGGCATGTGATACTTGGAAAATTATGGATTTTAGCAGTATAAGGTTCCCCCGGCTTTTTTCCTACAATAATAAAGATTTTGCCTTAAAAATTCGGGGAATGATAGCGAACATGCTAACGGACGTCCCCGAACTCTTCTGTTGTGGCATAATTAAAAAAAATTTTATTTTGCTGAATTTGATTAATATGTGTGTATTTTGAGGTACAACAGAGACCGACATTATCGGAATGGCAGATACCTTAACAACGCATCCTAACCTCCAAACAGTGCACATAGAGAAAAATTTTATTTAGCAGAATACATTTTTTTTGCTATTATCCCTCAAAAGAAGAGTTCGGGGACGTCTGTTGTTCTATTTTATATTATCTCCAAATACAGTTTTCAAAAGTTTTAATTTTTGTGGACAAAAACGCGGGGGAACTGATCCCGATTTACCACACGACGAAGTATCACATGCCCTTAACTACCCATCCAATTTTTGAATGAGCTACAATACGACTGGCTACTCTTCAATATTCTGTTCTGACTCTAAAAGTTGGTCCTCCCGCGGGGTATAACTCATTGGCCGTCCCATCAGTCGTGTAATCCAACTCCGAGCCCGCAAAGTGTACCCTTATTAGGTGCTCTAGGATTTCATTGGTCGTCTCAGCAATTTTAGTCGAAGGCAAAATTAATGCCCACAGTTGACATGATGAGTTACCCCTTAAGGTTCTCTGGAGTCTAGCAGTGTCATGTATATTCTCGACTCTCTGACAATATACCATCCATGAGTCCCTTATCGCATTTCGTATCTCAATCTTTCGTATCTCAATCTTTCATATCGTTCGTAACATTATTTTTTTCCTTGTTAAAAATGCGTCTGGTATTCCTTTTCAGGTAATCAAGACTAGGATTCCAACACGGTGCATCCCTGTCTGTTTTTTTAATACGAAGAAGACAATTGTCCTCATACGCTTTATTCACATCTCTTTGCAAGATGACAGTAGCAAATTATATATGTTCGAAAGACTTGATTCTGCTCGGTATGGCGCCCAGTAACTGTTGAGATCCTCCATATAAGTATCCCAATCAGTTAAATTATGGTTCCTATACCGTAGAACCTCAGGTCTATCGGCTGCCAATGAGAAGCATATCTGTATATCATCCGATAGGGACGTGTCCGACGACACATGCCATCCTTTGAACATTTCGCTAATACTTATCCAGCATAAGGTCAAATCAATTACCTCGTGACATCTAACCGTCACGAATGTAGGTATATTACCTTGATTCAATAAAGTTAAATCAGCAGTTGAAACGTAATTTTATAAAAATGCACTTCTGTTGTTTGTGCCCATACTAGCCCAAGTCATATGATGTGCGTTAGCATCACATCCGAGAAGCAATGGCCATCCTTTAGCGCAGCAGTAGTTCACCAGATTGCCTAACTCCTCAAATGGTGGTGGGTCCTGGGAGTCAAATGGTAGGTACGCCGAGAAGATCACCACAGTAAGACGCCTTCCTCCTATGTAGTGCTCGATCATTATTGCTACTAAGTCTCTAGAACAAAAACTTAGTAAAACTCTGAATATCACCTCTGACATAAAGTGCTGCGCTAGGCAAGAAGGAACATCTGGTGTCCATTTGAACTTCCAGTTGTCTCCACCACATCCTCAAAAAGCAGCTCCTGAGCTTTATCGTCGGGTATAGTTTTGGTTTTTGAGAGTATCATGTTAATCCTCTTCAATTCATAGTGCGGCCTGCAGTGGATCTTCTTGAGAAACTCGAGAACACCTGGCTCTGCAGTTATTACAAGTTGGGTAGCTTGATTACCCGCGTTAGATTCATAAACTTCCATCCTATCTTCAAGGTCAGATTTTGTACTGCCATCCTCTGAAGTTCTCCCGTTGGTTCCACGAATACACCGGGAATCCAAACTGACAGCTTTACTGGCCTTATGAGGTCTTTGCTGTCGATCACTTTGATCTTAGCTTCCGCTTACGGTTGTTGTCCGTCAAAAGCGTTAATAAGCCAAGTTCGATATACTTCGTCCGAAAAGATGACAATAAAAGCATCGTTCTTGGAGCGGCAATCTTCAAATCTTGGGATAACTTCTCCAGGTTGCACACCATTGATTTTTTTCTCCAATGCCGCTTGAATTGCCTAGATCTGTTCATCATCCATTTAGGTTGTACGAACCCCTCGGCCACTACGGCCATTCTCAGGCGACTTCGGAGGGCCTAGCTAAAATAGCCTATTGGATCTCTCAGCCGCCCCATCTTCTTCTACCCGACTTCGTTCGGTATGCTATCAGAATGTGACTTCTTTGAAATCCCCATTTGGTCGGTTGTTGCATCCGATTGATTTAACAATTGGCGTCTTAACCTCTTCTTTGCAGCTCTCGATAGTTGAACTCGTCGTTAAACGTTAAAAGAGATTCCGAAGTTGATTTAGGTTTGGAAAAGAACTCATTTTGTTCCCACGAGTAGCTAGGGAAATATTTGGTTGATCCCTATAGAGCCCTGCTTGTAGGGATGGGGCAATATTTCTCTGAGAGGGCGTCCGGTAACCCAGATACACTATTTCAAGATACCATTCCCTGATACCTTTCATCCTTCGGCACGGTAGTTCACGCCTTGTATTGGGAATTTTTCCTAAAGGATGATCCCTGGACCATTGCCCGAGCCTGCTTATTTAGCTTTGTGACCATATTCAGCAAAAACCCTCGGTACAGGGACCCTCTATTCACAACCTGAGGACGCGCCCGGTGGCCTGTTTAAAGGCCTCAGCCTTTGACCAGGCACAAATCCATCTCAACGCGTATATTTTAAATAACTTAAAATAAATTGTATACGAGACTGTTACTCAAAAGGACTTCACAAACTAAGCGTTCGCAACTTACGAGTTACCCTCAGTTAAAAATGAAAAGCGAAATTATGACTAGTAAAGAAAACGAATTTTGTTTTTGACGCCGGCCACCTTATATGGCCGCGTAAATTATGCGCGAATTTAAAATGCAGTTTAGTTATTTGCGATTTAATATCTTATTGTTGAATTCGAATTTTAAGCAAACGCGGTTCACGAAATTAATCAGTGTGAGCTCATTTTTGGCCGACCCCGGGATTAGAGGTGGCCAATACACTGATTATAACATTTTTTAATACCGTGAAGTTCGTTTTTGAAGAAAAAAAAACAACTGATAATCGTTCGAACATGGCAATAGGGTCATTCACAAAAATTTGTTTTGCCTTATAATTAAGTTTTTTTATAAACTTTGACTCCAAAAAACTTTTAATGTGATATTAAAACTTAACTTTGTTTATTTAATAATTGTGACGTCACGCGCCTTCAAAGCTGAAGAAAATTCATGGTCAGTTTGATCAAAACAATCGAAATAATTGATCACCAATTTTTTTGGCTAAAAGGGTTTATTTTTATGGAGTATCAATATGTCTGGTTACGCTAAAGCCAGGTAGGATAATTTTCCAAAAGTGATTACACTTATTATAATTAATTTTAGGCGAATGAAATTGAAAAAATAGACTGTATTTGACCTTTCGATTCGTTTTTCTGATGGATAGTACTGCACTGGGTTACATAAAGGAATTAACCACAATTTATTCCATTGAACAAGGCTGGCGCCAAAAAGCGCGGTCATTTATTAATTAACAGAAATAAATTACAAGTGGTTAAAATTACTGATCTCGCTGCCAGCAACAGGCGAACTGTACTCAATGGTAGCCGAAAATTGAAAAACGACAGCGAGAGTCTGTAAATCTGTGAGAGTGTGTGTATTTTTGGGTGATTTAGCACCACCCTCCAGTCTAGCGGCACATGAAAAAGAGTAAATAAGGACAAAAGGAACAAATAAGTGAATTACTGTGCTCTTACAGAATTTTCGTAGGGAGCTGTTTCTAAATGCTAACCACAAAATTAATTACAAGTAAGTTTCATATAAAGAAATTATATCTGATTTTATTCAAAAGTTTTAACGAATGTTTTAGATTAAATAAACCCCAAATATTTAATACTTCAAGTTCGTGTAACTGCGACTAAATACTCAGCTTGTTCGCAGACAAGCAAATAATATGTGATTCTTTGCTCAACGTTTATTTCCCCTGACTAAACTTTTTCTGATAAATTAATTATTTCGTTCGAGTAATCCATTACCCCGTCACAACACATAATAACTGGGAATTCATTAGTTATTACATTTTATTTCATTTGTTTGACCTTATTTTAATATTACATACTGTCAATATGTAATATTATTCTGAAATTAATGTAAACATTTTCGTTCTATCAGGCTGCACCTTTGTACATTTAAAGCAAAAAGTCTTCTTCAGCAAAAAAAATTCAGTTTAATTTTCTTTAAATATGAATTGAATTAATGAAACACCTTTTAACAACTTAATTTAGTGCCAACAGACTGACCTCAAGATCAAATACCTCAAATTTAATCAATTTAAAATTAAAAGACCTTTAAATGGAATAATTTAAAGTAGAACTCCGCGATTATATGTTTTCTATTGGAAGTCGTTTAAAACTATAATTTTTTTAATTGAAAAAATAATCATTTTTACTTTTAGTCGGAAGCCCTTTGAAATTTATCGATCTTAACTTGACACGTAAAAATGTTACTAATTGATTCCTTATAGTGTATTATTATTTTTTAGATGATTTCAAAATGTTATATGAAAATATGAAATAATCTACTGCTATAGGTTTGCAAAAAACTCAAAGATCGAGTTCGAGTAACATGAAAGTTATCAAGTAGAGGTTTAAGATAGGTGGTAAATTAATAATATGATTTTTATATGTATATTTTGAAGTGTTTTTCATTTTTAAACGTTTATAACTTACAGCAAGTCATAGACTAATCAATGAATAATATATTCATGATGTTTAATACTTTTTAATAGATTTACGAATAAGTGCTAAGCGCTGTTTGTGTGCTTCTGTTACTGTTGCCCTCTTGTAAGGTCGTACTTCGTCCGTTCCAAACCCAGGAATCCACATGTTCCAATTTCTCTCTGAAAAATAAAATAAATTTAAATTAAAAAGGCCGTGTTTAGATTCACCGAAGTTAGGGTGATTCAATGTGCTGCTAATTTTTTATTATCGAAATGTAACTTTGATTAGAATAAGACAGAGAAACGTATTTTTTGTGTAAATTTTTCAACAAAATCCATCGAATTATGGTATGGTCTTGTACTTTCAACACTTACATGATTTTTGTAACAATTTCTATTTGTTTAAACAATTTTTTTTACAAAATATCAAAAAAATCACCTCCTCTAAATAACAAACTAATTAATTTAAAATGAAAATACACGATCGGTTCTCTTTATTGTTAATTGACGCTTTCCTCGTCAAAAAAATCAATCTTGGCAGCCATCTCATCGATTTTAATGAAACACAGTGTTGTTGTGGTACCTTATGGGTACTGTTTTTTGGCGAAAGGATTTTCAAAAATTTTGAACATTCTGGGCGTGACGCCATTTTGAAATTTGAGGTCGACTTTTTTTGAAATTGTAATATTTCCGACAACTTTTTTCGGATTTCGATGAAAAATATAGAAATTTTGTAAAACAACATGCTGTTTTATATAAAATATGGATAAAAAAAAATGTTCAACATTTTCACCAAAAAAAACTCAAAAAAATTTGTTGATTCGATTTTTGTAGAATTTCGCTATTTTTTATTTTCTCTCTGAATAATATTCCTTTTTCTTTTATCTTTCATTTCGAAAAAAAAACTTGATGGACACTCATCTGGTTCGCGAGTTATGAATATTTAAAGAGAGGCATTCCAGTCGAATGCTTGTACCGCGCAGCAGCTAGGCGGGTAGTGCAGGCATTGTCATTACACAATGCACCGTTGAAACGCTGCAGTCTCAAGCATTCATGTTTACTCAATTATTTTTCTCTCTCGCTTAGAATATTTTCGCTTAGGAGCAAATTTTTGTATCTGAAATATTTTTGATGTTGTATCAGGAGCAGCAGAATATATTTTGCGACGGATTTGATGGTTATTGATCGGTATGAATGAATGAAATTCTCTCGTACCATCAATTGTCTGAGCATAGCGCTGATGGCCCAATCGTACAACAAGGAAACCGTGATAATCTGATTATCAACTGGTCTTCGCAGACTCGCTGCTGTAGCTTCGCGTTTTAGTATTCCAAATAATCCGTCACAAGGCCCTTTTCCATGAGAACTGGCATAAAACTGCCATTCTCCTTTGATTTTAAAGTCTTTTTCGAACTGTGCAAGATTGAGAAAATTAAATTTATTCTTATATTGCGAACCAGCTGCATCGGTGAGATGTATTGACTTTTCTACGTGATATCGACTTTTTAGTTCTGTGATTACTTTCTTTGAAAACGAATTAACGGCAGTTGCATCGTGGTGATGGCAGTCCGGAATTATCATGAAACTGTCGTGCACTACTTCCCCATTTTCTTTATGGTAAACAACAAAGGGGTGGATCGTTACTTGTGTCTGACACCAGTGGTGATTTTGGATGGCGTTCTGAATCACATTGGTAAAATTTTCACTAAATCGCATAAAACCAAAAACACTCCTGCTTGAAGGGATTGCTTGGTATCATCAATATATTCACTTTGATCCTTCATCAGGAAATCATGTTTCAACAGATCAGGTTAATCTTTTGTAATTACATGAACGTATTTGTCGCTGGAGTTTACAATAGTTTCTAACATTGAGCGATCTGTTTTTGTCCATCGTTTGTGCGTGACATTATCAATGCAATTTTTGTCAAATGATTCATGTAACTTTTCTGTTACTATTATTATACCAGGGCAATTTTTGCAATCATTCAAATAGCAATCAGGTTTTGGGTTCTCGCATACCTTGGTGCCTAAAATGTCTTTATACGATCCGAGAAAATCATTTCCAGGTTGTACATCTGCAAGCTCTTTCAGTCGTGCTCCAGCTATTATCAGTTTCATATTTTGATGAATTTTACACACAAAAACTGAATGTGTTCCATTACCGCCCGCCAGAACGCATTCCTTTGGTCTTAATTCCGCGAATTTGGAAACCCCAACCTTACAGTCAGGATATCTCTCTTTATAAGCTACGCATAACTCCTTCAAATTTCCCAATAGTAGTCGTTTCTGTTCATGTACTCGAACTCCATTCTTCTTTACTGACACGTATTCATTTTTTCCAGGCATTTGCCGACTAAAATCGCTGTGGCGATAAAAATTATGAACAAGCATTTCTGCCTCTTCAGATAGCCTTTTTCCAAGTTTAGGATTAGGAGATGAATCGATTCCATGTTCGGTGTGAATGACTTTTGCCAAACAAACCATATTATAACGAACGCTAAACGTGTGTTTATACGCCGTATTTCCCAATTTTTTAGTAACATCGTTAAGAACTGAACTTTTTCTGATTTTTTTATTGTTTCAGAGATTTTTTCTTTCAACTCTTCAACGAGTTCATTTATTTCATTGTCGTTTTTGTTTACAACTTTAAATATTTTCTGCAGCTCAAAGTCTATAGCTTCCCTTATTTCTTGTACCTTTCGTTTTTGGGCTTTTATTTTTTATTGATCGTCGATCCTTCCGATTTCCAATTGGGAAAACTTGCAAAATTTGAAGTATTTTGTTGAGCTTTATTATTGAGTTTTCATCCTCGGAATTTAGATATAAGTCTTCCACTTCTCCAGAAACCACGTCTTCTATTTCATTTTCTGATTCATTGGTGAGGTAATTTTCATTCTGATCTACAAGAGGAAGATCATCAATACGGTTCGGTAAAGAAGAAGGAGGTGGTGTAGAGTTTCCTAAAATAGCTTCTAAATTGTGATTGGTTTTTGGGGGATGAAGACGACATGAATTGCATATAAGCTGCCCCTCTTTGGCTTCGTTAATATTTATTCTTTTACAAAATTTTTTTGTAATTTTGCGAAGTACTGAAATATTAAAATTTTCGCAGTGTCTCTTTTTACTAAAAGGATTACAACACCGAGAAAACGGAGCCATTTTGCCTACTTTTTATAGTATTTTACAGCTAAGTATTTTTACAGACTTCGATTGAAAGTTTAAAATATAATAACGTATGTTCGACTAAGCCACTTATAAAGTTGATTCGAAAATGCTGTTACTTGTGTGTAACTCGTTACAAACATATGTGTCAGAAATAAGTATAAAAAAAATAAAAAATAGCATCTGTACTCACACTAAAGAAAATTATTGGTCAATAATATTTTTGTATCCTGAAGTAATAAACTTCTCGTTTACGGAAAACACACTGTCAGTGAGAAATTTAAAGGTATATCCAATAACGCGATCACGTGAGGAAATCATTTTTTTACATACACTTATTAAAAGCTTAGAGAAACTATTTGTGTACACTACATGTAACTCTATTAATGCTGACTAAGGAATATCGTACTCAACTCTGTCAACAACAAGAGTGTCCAAAAAGCATAGTAGAATTGTACATCAGTGTCTGCTTGTACCAATAATTTGTTTATCAACACCGCTGGATTGAGTATACTAGTCCGAGATTGCAACGTTGCAGCGGTGCATTGTTTAATAACAATGTCTGCACTACCCGCTTAGCTGCTGCGCGGCACAAGCATTCGACTGGAATGCCGCTCTTTAAATATTCATAACTCGCGAACCAGATAAGTGTCCATCAAGTTTTTTTTTTCTAATGAAAGATAAAAGAAAAAGGAATATTATTCTGAGAAAAAAAATGAAAAATAGTGAAATTCATCAAAAATCGAATCAAAAAATTTTGTTGAGTTTTTTTTAGTGAAAATATTGACATTTTTTTAATCCATATTTTATATAAAACAGAATCTTGTTTCACAAAATGGCTATAAGTTTCATTGCCATCCGAAAAAAATTGTAGGAAATATTACAATTTAAAAAAAAATCGAGCTCAAATTTCAAAATGGTGTCACGCCCAGAATTTTCACAATTTTTGAAAATCCTTCGGCCAAAAAACATTACCCATAAAGTACCACAACAAAACTGGGTTTCATTAAAATCGATGAGATGGCTGCCAAGATTGATTTTTTTGACGTGGAAAGCGTCCAGATTGTATTCTCGGTCAACTCTCTCGGGGTTTCTCGGTATTATTTCAATTCCCGGCTATTTCCCGATATTCCCAGTTAGTAAACATCATGTACAATGATGCAAAGGACAACATTTATCACCAAAAATAATTCGAAAAAAAAGGAAGTCGAACCTTATTTTTGTACATTCCTACATTCAAATCATTGACATGCGATTGATAGCGAACATGACATTTAGCACTGGGCTTTTGAAGTCTTTGTCAAATTTTGGGCAGTTCGCTTCGTCAAACGCGATTTTTTTCGGTAAAAATGAGATAAATTTAAAGAGTGTTTTACCAACTTCGAAAAGAAGTTTGAGCTTCTAGAATTTAATTTGATAATCAAGATCGATTCGCCCCCAGCTCAAAATGAACAACCTCAAAGATATGTACTACCTCCTTCAACTGATAATTCAAAATGTATTTGCCTTCCTTCGAGTAAGTTTTTCATGTTTTACCACTATTACATAATTCATGTCCGGCAAAAATATATTTTACCAGTAAACGTATCTTCATCATGAAATTATATATTTTTACAATAATTAATTAAAATAAGCAAACCCTCAATTCAAACCGTGAAAAAAAACTAAATGCATTAACACTGAAAACAAAGGATTCATCGTCCCGGAATTCGGGATGTGTAGTCAAATATTTTTCGGCTGCGTCCAGTGGTCCCGAAAAATTGGCAATGCTGGAAAAGGGGGTGAACTAGTTTCGAAATTTGGGAACGTCTGGCCAAAGTCGATATTATGAAGAATGAAAAATATTTGACTAATCCCAAATTTTTGGACGATGAGACACTTCGGAAATTAAAAAGTATTCAGCCAAAAAGTAACATTTTGAATGTGCCAATGAATTGGAGATTTCACAAAGTAGAAAATTTTAATTTGAAAATTAAATTTTTCAAGTATTCCTTCAGAAATTATATAAACTGAAAACATTCAAGTTTTAAGCAATAAAAATGTATAGGATTAAGATTACAAAACACGTGAGTTAAACATTGACATTTAAGATTGTCTAAATTAAAAATACATAATACAGAATTAGTAGAATTAATTATTATTCTCAATAATCATAAATAAATGGACAAACATTTTTAAATCGTTAAGTTTTTTATAACGAAACGTTTCGTGAATTTCCAGGATTTTCTTATCAATGAACTTCCCCGGCTTCTCACGTCCAATATAGAAGTTGAGAACATCGAAAATTCCAAAATTCGAACACCGTCTTCCATTAAGCATGCCACAGCTGATTTTGCAGCCTTTTTTATTATCTGCGCATTCTTAGGCGTTCTTGTTTTTCTTTCAGCCAAATGTGCTAAAGAAGACGAAGACAATGGATTTTCACACAAAAGAACAGAAACGTAAATTGAAATTTTGAATTAATAATTGCAAATTAAAATTTGAATCATTTTATATTTAACAATCAATTTTCAATTTAATTTGTAATACCTACCTAAATTAATTAATAAATATTCTGTTTCTTCCACAAAATAAATTTCTTTTCCAGAATTTCTGCGGATTTTCCAGATGACCCAATTTACCATCTCCCTAGATCTTTGATATCAAAAGCAATCAAATATTATCATGACCGAGGAGACGAGTATTTTTCCGAAGAGGGTGAAAGTCCACGAAGAGAAAATTATATTTACAAGCGCGATTACTCTCACAGAAAAAATTCGAGCAGATCCTCGATTTTTGCAGACCAGAGTGACAACAATTCTCAATACTCAGAAAGTACCCAAGCCGGTTGGAGAAATTTGAAAAAAGTAAAGAAGTCACAGCATTGGCTAATTCGAAAAACTAGAAGTGGCCATGTCTATGGAAAATATCCCATATAAAATCTCAACTATCGTGAATAATACATGATCTTGAAAAGAAGCTCAAACGTCATCGAGAATCTAGATTCATTCACGTTTATTAGAGGAATGAATATTTTCGATTTTGGTAGAGAGACGGAATATTTTCGACAAACGGTAAAAAGTGGATAAAAAGGAGACTTGATAATTTTCTCCTGCGAAACAATTAAGTACTGATTTACAAAAATAATTTTGAAAAAATAATGTTTCTCTGGTAGAAAACTATTTTTACGTCTCTTTTTGATTTTACCATTTGATCATTTTTACCTTTCCGAGTTTGATCGAACCATGTAACAAACGCTAAACATTAATTCAGGACGTCTAAATGATTATTGAGAAACTAGAGGCAATATTTGGCTCTGAAGATTTGGATCTAAATTGGATTTTTTTTGTTAATTCTAGGCGTGGTCTTGTTAACAATTTTTACAACTTTTGTTATCACTTGCTGCTGATTCAACGAGAGCATTTGTTTATCTTTTGTAAACACTTTTGGGTTGACGGATTTTCGTCTGCCTATTTTTATTACGATGATGGTTACCTTTTGTATGAGGATTGAGCAATTATAATGTGAAGTCTGCGGAAGCAGTGTTAAAAAAGTCAATTTTACTAAATTTTCATATTTTTAATAAAAGAATATTATTTTTGAAAGTTGGTGTTCTCACTTTATTACAACGATTTTAAACCTGTTTCTTTCAGTTGTATTTTTATGAAACAAAAAGAAATTATGAAAGGAATTAATTTAGATTCTGCATTTGACGAATGATATAAGTATTTTTATAATGATAAAAATGTATGATTGACTAAACACATATTTATGTCTTTTTTTCATTTAACTGAAGGAAAGCTCATTAAGGAAGGTTTAACTTTAAAAATACTAAAAAAACAAACACGCGAGCCACGCGCGCGATTTTTTTTTGTGTAACGCAATTTTTAAATTAAAATATAAAATAATTTTAATGCAAAGTTTTCATATTTAATAGTATCTATTATCTAAAATAATAGCAAAAGCAACGAAAATATTTTGGACAATTTATGAAAATTTATATCTTAACTTCATAATTAATATATCATATTTTTCTAAAATTTAATATGGACAATCAAACTTTTTTATTTAAACCTAAAATGATTTTGGTTTAAAACTACCCATTTCTGTTGAAAAAGTGAGCATAACCTAAAATACTTCAAAAATTGGTCTCCTTGAAATCCAAGGATTTATTTTCAATAAAAGTACCGATTTTCGATATAAAATGCCAAAAAAACTAAAAATTGTACAAAAATTGCGAATTTAATGACTTCGAAGAATAGTGATAATCTCAAAAATCTTAGGATTTTTTAAATTAAAAATGTCAACTTTGAAAGAAAAACACTAACATAACATAAAAAAAATTGATCCAAATTATGAATCTTTTGTGAAATTAAATGATTTTTGTTTAAAATAACTGATTTCCGGTGAAAAATGGTAACATACCTGACCTTAAATTATTTCAAAATTGTATATCATATATTTGAAATATAGTTTTTCAATTAGAATGCCGATAATTTTATACGAAAAACACCAACATTAAATAACAAAACATTGTTCCAAATTGTGAATCTTCGGTAAAATTGAATGATTTTTGTTTGAATAAAGTGCTAATTTTCTAAGTAAACTTCCAACTACAATCTCCGACGAAAAACACTATAATACAATCCAACACTGTTCAACCTAAAGATGTTGAAAAATTGTAAATATTATTTGAAATCTAATAATTTTTTATTAAAAATACCAATAATATCCGACGAAAAACAATAACATAACATAATGAAAAAAGTTCAGAATTGTAAATCTTCTTCAGAATCCAATGATTTTTGTTTTAAACCCCCGATTTTCGGTGAAAAATGTTAATATAACATGAAACTGTTTAAAATTGTCAATATTGTCCGAACTATAAAGATTTTATTTATATTTATTTTATTATTTATTGTTCAAATGTGTGAATATTTTACATCTTTTTTGTTGATGTTAAAAATACCAATTGCCAACGAAAAACACTAACATAATCAAAAATTGTTAAAAGATTCTAAATCCTGTTCAAATTAAAATGATTTTTATTTTAAAATAGCAATTGTTGGTGCAAAACGCTAACTTAAACTAAAATTGTTCAAAATTTATGAACCTTTCAAATCTAATGATTTTTGTTAAAAAAATTTTAATCTTTCAAATCTAATAATTTTGGATTAAAAATAAGCATTGCCGGTGTAAAACGAGAAAATATCCAAAATTGTTAAAAATTGGGAACCTTGATGATGATTTTTGTTTAAATATGTTAATTTCCGGTGAAGAAAACTAACAGAACTAACGATTTTTAAAATTTTTAAGATTTCTTCGAAACTATATGATTTTATATTAAAATTCTTTTAAAAAAATATATATATAATTCCCAGTGAAAAGTTCTTACATAAAACATCTATAATATTTATTATTTACAATAATTTATTGCATGACTTGAAAGTTTTAATTGAATCGCGCAAGATTATTAAAAAGCACAAATGTTTCTCAATTCGCCTAAATTTTTCTATAATCTTTTTTTTATTGAAGGGGATTATTTGCAGATTTAATTTTTGAAATTTTTATACTTAGCCTAGAACATTGTGCAAGCTCTATATCCTTATTTAGAGAAAAAAATTCGGTTCATTTTCCAGGAAAGTGACAGGGTAATATTTAAAAAATATGAAAAATAGATTTTTCAGGTATTTTCGGAAGAATTAAATTCGACTATATGAATTTGATTCGAATTTTATATAAAATTTCATTTAACACTTTTTAAAAGTGGGGATTTGTGAAAAAAATGTTGCCTTTTTCAAATGGCATGTATTAACTATAAGTCAATTTTTTTAATCCGTTACAACTACCAATTTTAATAAAAATAGTTTTATTTATCAAAAACGTTAGTTAGATTTTACATTGAGTTAGCAGAACTAAAATTTTTTATTTTACGCGAAGTACATACGAGAATATAATAAAAACTATAAAATACAAAACTATATAAAATTAAATACAAAATTACAACAACAAAATTTTGAAGCAACTTTTACCATTATATAGGGTTTTCGAGCCATTTTTCTTTATTTTCAATGCACTATCTAAATTAAAATAATTATTTTTGCAAACCAAAGCTTTCCACAAACGATTAATTTTTACTTGTTCTATTTAAAATTTGAGCTCCCTTTTACAGCTTGATCCTGTAAAATGACAAATTTAACTTCAAAACTCGACTCTTTAAAGTTTTTCTATATTTTTCTAGTTGAATAGTGAATACCGCTTAGGAAGAAAAGTAGAAAAATTTGGGATTTACACTAAATGCAGGGTATTTAAAACAGAGAAATTGTATAAATCTACTTCCGAAATCACTTCCGTCCATTACTTAGAAAATATAATGTTTTCAAGTATGCGATAACTTTATTTTTATATGAAGGTAACTGTGTTCATTTTTCACAATGAATTATTATGAATGAATTACAATGAATGAATTATTTAAAAAGTGTAGCATTTTCAAGCTTCGGAGATGTCAAAAAAAACGAACTTTTACCCATTTTTGTTTTTTTAAGTCACTTAATTTACAGAACTCATTAATAAAACACTTTAATTTGTAAATTTTTAATTAATTACATTTTTTGTAAAGAAAATCAAAATAACAAATATTTCAAATACAAATTTAGTGCTTTCGAATAACGAAAGTCAACTTCAACTTGGCCGTGCTCTAGGTCGTAATAAATTTGCAAACCTCAACATCATAATTTGTTAGCAATATTCAAAATCGTTATTTTGAGTATTTTATGATACTAAAAAAATGAAATACTTCAACATTTTAATTTACCTCTGTCAATAAAACCATCTTCAAACTATTTTAGTCGTAACCAAATGCCGAGCCTCAAAATAGCGATTTTTGTGCATTTTTCAAAATTTTTATTTTAGGATAAAAAAGCTTGAGATCAACCCACAATTTCAAGGACTAATTTTAAAATATGTGAATCTCAGATTTTTCTGTATATTTTCGTAAGAGATAGTCATCTCGGAAGATATTGAAAACCAATCTAAAATAAGTAAAAGTAGATGTCTAATTTTTTATAGTAAACGATAAAATTAACCTTAGGGGGTAAGTTTTTGTTTAAAGAAATAATCATTTTAATTTAAATATTGCATTGAAAAAACTAAAAATGGTAAATTTTCACTTTTGCAATAATACAATTTTTGATTGATATTTGTCAATAAAGTTACGTTTGCTCATGACAATTAGCAATATAAATTTTAATCCTGCTGAATACGCATCTGGCTTGGGTTAAACAAATTTCGACCTTATTACATTATCTTCAAGTTTTTCATTTGCATAATGCTCATAAATGTGACATTCTTCTTAACCCCTCAACTGAAACTGAATATTCTTAATTATATGTGTGAAGAAGGCAACGTTCCTTCTTCAAATTTTTCAAATTACCCGCAATCGGCATTGTAGAAAAGCGACAGCAATGCTTTCGAGATTTTCGTGACAGACCTATTTTTTAGAGAAGGATGATTAACCTCGCTTCAGATTTAAAAGTCAAATAAAAAAAAACTGAAATGCAAAATAATTTCACACTTGAAAGCACTCATAAAATTGAGGTACGAAATATCGGAAGTGTAAATTGTCAAACGCAATTAAAACCATGCTAATGTTTAAAATTTAATTAAATTTACCTCATCATTGTCCATTATAAGAAATTATCAAGGACCTTAATTTAAAACCTTCAAAGTAAACTATGTAATTTTAGTGTTTTTAAACCAAAATAAAATTATCCTTGCAGAAATATTATCAACATGTTATTTATTATATTTATTAGTAGTTGATAAAAACTTATTCAACAATCAACGATAAAAAGTGATCTAAGCAGGACTAATTTGAAAAACAGCTGAGAATTCACCAAAGTGGAACGTAACCAAGGAAACCTTGTAAAGACAAACAATCGTCAGTAAAGTGTCACAATAGTTTGTAGCATGACGGCATGAAGCATTTCCAATCTGAGTTTCCCATCAAGTGCAAAGTATTTTCAATTAGATATTCAAGACTTCGATTTTGGAGTTGACAAGTAATAAAAACCTAAAATGCGACAAATTTAATAGCATTTTTTAAATTGAAGTGTGAGAAATAATCGATTTAATTGATGTTAGCACAGCTATGAATATTAGGGATATTAGAGACAGTAGTGAGGAGGAAGATACGCACAATATTTCGGCATTTACCAAATTTGATGAAAGCATTGTGGTTCGAAATGCGGAAGAAATCAAAAGCCCTATTATTCGAAGACCTTCTGCTAAAAGAAGAAATTCGAGAACTCTTTCCAGTGGCAATTCTATTCTTGATGTAAATTCGCCACGAGAAAAACTTAATTTTAGTAGAAGGTATATTATTATAAATACATTTCAAATTGCTGATAATGAAAATTTTTAATAATTTAAACACAAGGAAATTAAATGTAAGAATTTAGTTTGAAAAGGATCAATTTTGATATCAAAATTATTGTTTAATTTATTTTAATTGTACTTGCTTTCGTAAAATTAGGATTAATAAAATTGTAATTCATAAACGTATATTTTTTATAGAAATTCCTTTTGTTTTAGAACTTTAATATTACAATATAATCAAAATTATTCAAATTTATAATTATTTCGAATTTTTATTAGATTAGAAGTAATTTAGATTTGAAGGAAATCAATTCAAATTTGCAATCAAACATAATTCAAATATTTAATATTTAAAAACATTTGTTTTTTTTATTTATTTTATTTATTTTTTATTTATTTTGTAGTTTGAAAGTTTATTGTCTAAAGAATTTGTTTTACTTTTAGAAATTCCATTTTGGTTTAGAACTTTAATTAAAATTTTGCAACAATCATTAAAATTTGGAACCATTTAGAAATTTAATTGAAATTAGAAATAATTTATATTTGCGATAATCACTCTTGAAACGATTGAATACTGGAATTCAAATTTGTAATAATTCAAAATTTTAATGATTAAAAGCAGAGTTAATTTACGTTTTAAGTTATGTGAAGTTTAGAATACATTATAGGTACACAAATATAGAATTCAGTTTAAAATCCACAGAATTTTCAATCAACAGAATTATCAATTTCTTACTAAAATATGAAAGTACGCATTTTAATTGAATTGATTCAAATTTAAAATCACTGAATTCCACACACACACAAATTAACAGCATGTCAGTTAATTGAAAGAAATTCAAAATTATTCGCTTCTGAAAATTAAAAAAAAATTTAAATTGAACGAATATAAAACGGAACTTTAAAAGTATTCATGTATGCATTTGAAATTTAAAACTCTTAAAATTTTAAATCAATCAATTCAGATGAAACAACTCTGCTGTAAAGAAATTCAAATTGAAAGAATTCGAATTCAGAATCGTTGAAAACTTAATATAAAAGAATTCAAAAACATCTCACTTAAAAGCCATAAAGTTAGAATAAACTAAAGTTGAAAACTATAAAAAATTTTAACTGTTCAAACTTCAAATTTTTAATTGTTAAAAACAGCAAAAATTATTTGAAGTAAGAGTTTAAAGTATTCTAATTTTAATGCAACTCCAGTCAAACTATTCAGCTTTCAAATAATTAAAATCTAAAGCTAATAAATTTAAAATATTTAAATAAATAACGGCAGTATTAGAAATTATAATACGAATTGAAATGTTGGAAATTTGAAATCATCATAACATTTTTAACTATTCCGAGTAATCATAGGACCTATTCTCGTTAAAAAAGGTGAACTTTTTTCTCAAAAATAGGTGAAATATATGTGAAAAAAAAGTTTTATACGTAAAATAAACATTCGAATCAATTCTTATTAATATTTAATTAGTTAAACTGATAATAGAACTTTGTTTTTGATACACTTTTTATGTGAGCGATATTCAAACACATCAGACAATTAGTTATCAAATACGAAATAATCCTACTGAATCACTTCGCGGTCTATGCACAATCGGCCACATAATTGGTGGTCGACGAAATATGTTATTTTTCAAAGAAATTAAAAGGACACGCATTTCTCTGGATTTACAACAAACATTTTTTTACGAAGATATGATTATTTTGACTCAAAAAGCTATTTAAATTAATACAGAGTCCGTAACACACACATTTTATTAAATCAATAAAATTCGTGTCCTTAGGTTTCCTTTGAAAACTAAAATATTTAGGCGACTACCGATTCTGTGACGTTAGCATTAAACTCGGTCTGAATTAAAATGGATTCAGTTTCACAAAGTTATATAAATTCAAATTGCAAATAAAATTGTACTATTGTCGATTGACATAAGGTGGAAAAGGTGACAATTTTCCAAAATAGGTCAAGAAAGGTTAATTCAATTTAAAATACATTCAATTTATTAACTATTAAATGTTAAAGACTTTACGACTGTAGAAAAATAAGACCATACCAATAATTTTTTTCAATTAGACTCTCCGATCAGGAACCAAGTTTCTCAAAACCAATGAATGTCGAAAGCGATCTTTCAGATAGCGATGAAACAGACGAAGACGATATTCAAGGAACAACAACAAAAGCTATTGACTTTTACGATCCAAAGCAATTTGAAGATTTGAAGGTTTCAACAGAAGTCAAGGAGCTTTTCCAAAACATAATAAGGTTAAATTTTTTAATTCCGAAGACTCATTGCATTCGAAATGAGAAGAATAAATTTTTAATTTTTCATAATTCTCTTCCAGATACACTCCACAGAAAATAGAACTAAATTACAAATTAATACCATTCATCCCAGATTATATACCAGCAGTTGGAGATATAGACGCTTTTATAAAAATTCCCAGACCTGATGGGGTATTAGATAAAGTTGGATTGGCAGTTTTGGATGAACCATGTACGAACCAATCAGAACCAGCAGTTTTACATCTACAATTGCGAAGTCAGAGCAAAAGTGCAGGTGCTGTCAGACATTCGGTAGTAAAAAGAGTTGAAGATGCAGAAAAAAATGGAAAGGCAATAGACAAATGGATAGAAGATATGAGCCAATTGCACAGCAGAAAAAATCCCTTAACAGTTCAATTGAAAACACGTTTTCCTGATATAGACACCCTTCTTCAACAATGGCCACCTGAAGTCGAGGAAAAACTCAATGAGGCCCATATCGATATTTCAAAATTGGATTGTGATATTCCCCATCTTGTAGATTTAGTTTGTAATCTTGTGGACATCCCAGTTCAGGAAAATGCAAGACTTGAATCTCTTTATACACTTTTTACTCTCTTTTTGGAAATTAGGAATTTAAAAGATCAAAGATTCTAGGAAATGTTTTAGGTATTGAATAGCACTTCAAAGTAAAACTCATGAAATAGAATATACTTATTTAATTGTCTGTGATAAACAATAATATCAGTGTGTTTCTGTATCTGTCCACTGTGTGAGCACAGGGTAATGCATACATATTAAAGTGAATCGAAAAAAAAAAAATTATAAATTGAAAACGCCTTAGCACTGAAAAGTTTCCTTGTGGGTCCCTTATAACGTGTATAAAATTTGAAATGAATCGATTGATATCTTGCGGTTGGGCGGAGTCGAAATGAAATTTAAAAAAGTTTTAATTGCAGAGTTTTGGAAAAATCGTGAATGTTATTTTTATTTCTCAATCTGTATAATTATGCCTAATTTTTTCAATTTTTCAGATTTTATTTGAGTTTATATAGGAGAAACTTAATCTTTTATGGAGACCTGACAATGAAAAAAAAATCTAGAAGCTCTAAAAATTATAAATAATTTTTATTCAGCATGGAAAAACTTTCTTATGTTCAAAATATACTTCCAAAACATTGATAAGAACAGATCGATAAAAATGTCGAGTTCATTTAAAAAATTCAGCAACTCGTCATTTTTAACGATCTGATCTTCTCAATTTTTTTGGAAGTACATTTTGAACATGAGAAAGTTTTTCTATGCTGAAAAAAAATTATTTATTAATTTTAGAGCTTCTAGATTTTTTTCATTTTCAGGTCTTCATAAAGAATTACATTTCTCCTACATAAACTCAAATAAAAAATCTGAAAAAATGGTAAAAATTAGGCATATTATGTAGAGTAAGAAACAAAAATAACATTCACGAATTTTCCAAAACTCTGCGATTAAAAAAAATTTTATTCTATATTTCGACTCCGCCCAACGGCAAGATATCTATCGATTTATTTCAAATTTTACATACATTATGAGGGACCCAAAAGGAAACTTTTCAGTGCTAACGCATTTTCAATTTATAAAATTTTGTTTTTTCGACCCACCCTAATACATTATTATTGAGTGGGGCGAAGAACCCATTTTTTCGATTAGCAGATTCTAATGTTAGGTAAAAGTTGTGTTTGCCCAACATTATAGTAAACACTCCAAATTTTAGTTCGATTGCATAATATCTTCTGTTATGTGTATGGATTTGAAAATTTAGGACAAAATTGTCACCAATCATGCCACTGTATTATACTGTCCGGCCGACTATATACAAATAGACACTTCGTTTTGTTCTTTATTTTATAATTTCATATTATTATTCACTAAAAAACAGTACCTACAAAAAATTTAACATCATTTTTTAGCTCATACGAATTTTTTTTAAGTTTTCCAAAACTTGAATTTTCAAACCCATTCACAGAACAGAGGATATTATCCGAGCGAACTAAAATTTGGGAGGTTTACAACTATTGGGCAGATCCAACTTTTGCTAACTATTAGAATCTGCTATTCGATAAAAACGGATGGTTAAACTTGTTTTTATTTTAGATTTAAAAAATAATAATTTACTTGAGGCTCTATATCGGCATTAAGGAATACATCCTCATTATAATACTCGCGCTTTGCGCTCGACTTTTGATATGTATTTATATAATATATGCTCTAATAAATTATATAAACACAATAATTTATTGTATATGTATACAGCATACACACCCTGGACCCGTGACCCGCGTACAAAAATTTTTGATCTGACTCTGGATGTCAGAATAAATTGGCCTTCAAATATATCATTTAACAATAAAAATAAAAGGATACGTATTTCATAGTTTAGCCAAAAAAAATTTATCTTATCAGCGACGTAACCAGGTTGGACTTTGGGGCTTATACCCCCCCCCCATGCAAATTTTAGAACCCTGTGAATACTAGGCTGGCAAAAAAATGTATTTTTGGTCTTCTCACTTCCCTATTTCCTTTCCTTTTGTTTAAAAATAAATTTACAATTTTTTATAATTGAAAAAAATGTTTAACTCGTGGTTCAAGGCCTTTAAATGCTAAAAGAAAAATTTTTTTAACATAAGAGTTAAATTTGTAACCAAGGAAATGAATTTTCAAGTATAATGATGAATCTTCAATTTAAAACACGAATTTTGAAAAAAAAGTTTAGTTTTCGACCTAAAAGATGAATTTTCAACAATAAAGATTAATTTTCTATCGAAGAAGACGAATTTCCAACAAAATACAGTGATTTTCAACGAAAAAAAAATATATTTTCGACCATAAATGGAATAGTTATATTTTTCGTTGAAAAAATTAATTGTTGACCCAAAAAAAAAACTAATTTTCAACAAAATGCATGAATTTTCCACTAAAAAAGATAAATTTTCAACCAAAAATAGATTAGTTACATTTTCAGTTAAGAAATTATTTTTCAACCAATTAAAAAAGGAATTATCAACAACAATTGTTGAATTGTGAATCAAAAAAAAAGTTTTTGAATTTAAATGATGAATCATCAACCAAGAAAATTAATTTTTAACACAATAGTTCCACTATCCACTTAGTAGTTTAATTTTCAAAGAAAAATATGTAATAGTTGATATTTCTGGATCAAAAAAGTTTATTATTCAACTAAGCAGTTGCATTTTTAGTCAAAAAAGATGAAGTTACTGCGACGACAGATGAATTTAAACCATAAGACGAATTTTCAACCAAGAAAGATTTATCAGTCAATAAAGAAAACGAATTTCATCCAAAATGTAGAATCGTCATACCAAAAAGACGAAGTTTCTACAAAAGAGTTGAATTTTCAAACTGAAAATAAGACGTTTAAACAAAAAAGTTAATATTCCACCAAATAGTTGAATTTTCAATTTTAAAAAATTGATTTTTTTTCTTTGTAATAAAATTGTTAAATTTTGAACAAAATAATAAAATTGTATATGCATTCCCAAGTTTATAAATTATACCAATATTTTCGAGGTCAACATTTTTATTTAAATAATTGCGTACAATCTGTACAATATGCTAATTATTACTTCAAATAATTTTTAGAATTTCCTATTTTTTATGCAATTCGATGTTTTCCTTATATTTTCACTTCAACCGTAAGCTAACTTCACTTCGTTGAATGCTGAGGGGGAAAACAATGGACCAAATACATGGGATCGGTCCATTTTTGCCCTATTTTGCTAATATCTTCGTAAAAACTAATTTTTTCTATATATCTGTATTGGAAAAATAGTTTTTATTTTTTAAGAGCTATTCAATGACATAATAAAATGATAATAATTATTATTCATTACGAATATATTACAAAAATAAAGTTTTGTCCCATGCTTTTGGTCCATTGTTTTCCCCCTCAGCACTCAACGAAGTAAAGTTAGCTGATGGTTGAAGTGAAAATACCTGATTAGTAAAATTCCACACACGTTGAGTTTTTGAAATTGAATTGAAAAGTCACAATTGAGAAAAATCAGGACAATGCAAAAAAAAATCAGAAAACCAGGACAACTATACAAAAATCAGGACATTTGCTGATAAATCAGAATGTCTGTTCAACCTAATTACCTGCTATGTAAAATTTTAAGATCTTTTGTTTTCAATTTTAATCTTTTGTTAAGAAAAAAAAACGAATTTGAGGTTAGATTTGCAGTTTTATCTTCTCACTTTTGATTTATTTTATTTTCAATGGTTAAATAAGTTTTTATCGTGCTTATGTCGTAAAAGTTCTTTTATCAAAACTGTTACGAAATACACTACAGCTTCCGGAATCCGGAGGAATACCGTGATGAGTAATTCAGAAATCACGTGACCGCTGACCTGCCTACTAGCAACAAAGGGTTTATCGCGCAAGCACTGGACTGGTGTAAGTGCGCTCAGTGTCCCTCAAAACATCACAGAACGAAGAAGTCAACAACAAAATATTTATTTTAAAATGTGATTATTAAATAGTAATAATAATAAAATAGTGAATTAAATGCCATGTCGACTCCAACAACATCTCCTCTTCTAATTAATGACGTTGTTAGTGAGACCAGTCTGAATGACAGTCGAGATCGAGATGACAGAGAAAGACTCCTTAAACCTAGAAACACACCTCGAAATAATTTCCCATCATATTCACACGATAGTGTCAATGTGAGGTTTCGGGTAAGAATTGTTGTCACATCAATCTTTTATTTTTTCTCATTTTCTCTGCTTGACACATGAACCTAACCTCAAAAACCTCGCTCTATCGTCATCAAAACAGAAACAATTCGCGACTGAACTTCAACTTGATTATTCCTTGAAAAATATCTCGCACAATAATTGTTAACAACTTTTCGATTTATAAGAATCAAATTAAGAACTTTGTATAATAAATATCGAACTTTTTATTGTTCAGAGGTTAATTTTTTAATTGTTCAAAATATGTGCTCACGTATATGACAGTTGCATCATCAGAATTAGTCGCATTATTAAATGCATCATATTACAAAGAAAGTGGCACGAAATTTCGAAAAAAGCCGTATCAGATACCGAATGATTGAAATAATAACTTTACTAGTTTAGGAATATAGAGTCCATAATTGTCATTGATTTTCCAATATTCTCTGCAAAATCAAAATAAATTATAAAGTTAAAACAATTTTGTAACAACAGTCATTCAGCTTGAAGGATTCTTAATCTAAGTTTAAAACGTTTCTTTCTGAGCTGTTAAACTTGTCAACTAGGATTATTTTCTAACGAGAGAAGTTAATAATTTACATTAATTTTAAAGTTCAGGCACATTCATTTCGAACATTTTAAACTTGAAATTGCTCAACAACAAAGGTTTTTAATTTGAGACTATAATTAAAATTTTTTAATAAATCAGACTTCACAGCCCAAAATGCCCTCGAAACAGGGGAAAGAGGATGATTTTTCATAAAAATTGGAGAAAAATAGGGTAATAAATTCTTTGAAATAACATTATTATACAGATGCCATATTTAATATGCAATACGAAACGAATTTCCAACAAAATAGTTAATTTATCAACCAGCAAGATGAATATTCAACTGAAATGATACATTTTCAACTCAAAAAAAAAATAATTTTCAACAAAATAGTTAAGTTTTTAACTAAAGAGATGAATTTTCAACGAAAAAGGTAATAGTTGATATTTCAACCAAACAACATTTTTCTGTTAAGTCACAAATAGTTTTAGTCAACCAAAGGAGACAATTTTTCAACAAAATCGTTCAATTTTCAATCAAAAGCGATGAATCTTCAACCAAAAAAATAAATTTTTAACAAATCAGACCCTCAACCAAGTATATATAAATTTTCAACCCCAGAAAAAAGTGGAAAATGACAAAAAAATACCAAATTTCAAAAAATTACTTGAATTTTCAACCGAATAGTTGAATTTTCAACTAAAAAAGATCAATTTTCAACCAAAAATAGAATAATACAATTTTCAGTTGAAACGATTACATTTCAACCAATGAAAAATTAATTTTTAACCAAAAAAAGATGAATTTTCAACGAAAAATGTAAACGTTGATATTTCAACCCAAGAAGATTTTACGTTCAAATAAAAAATATTCAACTAGGATTATTTTCAAATGAGCTAAGTTTATAATTTGCATTAATTTTGAACATTTTAAACTTGATATTACTCAACAAAAGAGGCTTTCAATTTGAGTCTTCATAATTAAAATTTTGTAATAAATCAGATTTCACAGTCAGGAAAACAGGCAAAATAGGGTGCTTTTGTACGAAAATTGAGGAATAAATTCTTTTAAATAAGATTACTATAGATTTAATATTGAATTCAATATGAACCGCTTTAAATTCCTAAGATTCCAAGTCGAAATATATTGCATTTAGAACAAAATTGTTGAATTTTCAATCCGAAGACGAATTTTTAACGAAAGAATTGATTTCCAAGTTAAAGAGATGATTAATTTAGAAAAAAGTTGACCTATAAACCTGGAAAGATGAATTTTAATTCAAATAGTTGAATTAAAGAAACAAATTTAACAAATTTGTTGCATTTATAACCTAGACGAATAGTTGAATTTAGAACCAAATAGTTAAAATTTCTATCAAAAGAGACGAATTTTTAGCAAAATAGTTAATTTTTAACAAAAAAAATTAATTATCAACAAAAAAAGGTCTTTCCACTCTAAAAGATAAATTTTTCATTCATAAAGACAAATTTTTTATCAAAAAAGATGAATCTTCAACAAAACAATTAAATCTTTTACGAAAAATACGACATTTGAACAAAATATATGAATTTTCAACCAAATGGTGGAATTTTCAAATAAAAGAGATTAAACCTCAGCCAAAAACAGTTGCATTTTCAATAAAATATTGGAATTTTCAAACCAAAAAGATGATTTTTATAGAAGAAAGTCAACTCATCAGGCTTAAAAAGTTGAATTTTTAACACATAGATAATTTTCAATCAAGAAAGATGAAGTTTCAACCAAGTAGTTGAATTTTCAATAAAATAATTTCTAAGCGAACAGTTGAATTTAAAAACCAAATAGTTGGACTTTCAATCAAGAGACGAATTTTCAACAAAATAGATACAATTAAAAAAAAAAAAATTGAGAAGACAGTTCAGTTTTCAACAACAAAATTAATTTTCAACGAAAAAGATGAATTTTTAATCCAAAAGGATGAATTTTCTATTAAAAAAGGCGAATGTTGAAGAAAACAGTTAAATTTTCGACCAAAAAAGATGAATTTTCAACAAAATAATTAAATTTTCAACCAAATAGTCGAATTTTTAACCAAAAAGAGTTAACTTTCAACGACTTTCAATTTCAATTTGAAAAAATTAATACTTCGTATACGGATTCACGAATTAAGACATTTTTCAATTTCAAACGCTATTAATTAAACATTTTCTAAGTATAAAGCTTTAATGAGAAAACATACCATTTTTAATGTTCTCTATTAAAAGGATATAATTTTTTTATAGTTAAAAATTTTTATTTTAAAAGATTGATTTTTAATAAAATTGAAAGTATAAAGTACATTGAACTTCTGAGAAAAACGGATAAAAGTCGATTAGTCGCATGTTTCTTCAAAAAGTCACGTTTTTTCAAAAAAGTCGAAAAAGTCGCACGATCCGAGCCCTGTAAATCCTTAAATTTAATTTGCAATTATGATTCACACATAAAAATGAGTTTGAAGTTCTATTTTGACTCTTTTGCTACCATCGATCTGAATTTAATTCTAGAAATATTCTCCACTTTCAAGAACAGATTAGAGTTAGAATCCGGAGTTCCAGTTTATCCGAGAAATTATATGCGAATCATGCTGCGTAATTATTTTAAAATAGAACAATAACCGATAAGCAATGAACCACTGATTTTCAAATACTTCCCTTTCACAGAGTGTAAGCTCAGGAAATTCAAGCTACGGTTTTAACAGTATTATCGAAAGTCTTTCTAATCGTCAAACTAGAAGACTAAATACCGGAGAAATACATCCAGGAGGAACAAATTTTCTTTCTACCAAATACGAGGTATTTTTATTCCCACATTATATAACAATAAAAATCTTTATTTTCAGAAAATAATAAATACCTCTTTACTTTATAATGAATAATGTTTGGGTTTAAACATTTTAAAGAGTTTTTAATATTATAGAGTCTCGACTACGATCCGTGTGAAAATAATTTGCTTTTAGACGAGGAAAGGAATAAGGGGTATAAGTTCATAATTAGAAAGAAATTAGCGAGATGGTTTATCTTCCTTCTTATAGGAATTTTCACAGCCCTAATCGCCTGCTATGTCGACATTTCGATAGAAGCACTATCGCATATAAAATATAAATTATTGCAAAAATGTATCCTTTTATAATTATAAAAGTTGATAAAAATAAGTTCAGGCTTTTCAATACAATTTTTGGGAAGATCTAGGCTCTTATTATAAGAAATTACCAGTTACAATCTTAATATAGAATTGTTACAAATCAGTAAATAATTGGAAATATTAAAACTAATTGTAACGGCATAGAAAATTATTTAAATAAGTAGATGAATTGATCATTAAATTAATGACACAAGTGTCGAGGGGTTCACTATTCGACCTGTGAGTATACACTAGGGTGGTCCAAAAATGCGTTGGGAATTTTTGTTTTCAAATTTTTATATATATATCGCCCGGAAATTTATTCCAATCCACACAAAAATAAATCCATTTTTTTTTTTTTTTTTTTTTTTTTTTTTTTTGAGAAAAAAAATTATATTT
>JAABKJ010000268.1:29496-54034 GCA_011634705.1 Andricus grossulariae
GTATTCCCCCCCCCCCCACAAATATGTTTTTGTACATTTTATTCAGAATCGTCAATATTACGTGAATCGAGTTGAAACTGAACATTTCTGTTCACAATTAGCCATAGAATACGAATAAAATATTACTTTTTAAATATCATTATGATTTTTTGCGTTTTTTTTTTAATACAAATTGTTTCTAATACATAAAACACTACTTTGCACTGCTAATTAGATATTCACGTAAATTTTTTAAGCAATTTATTATTGTTTTAGCCATTTTCTCTTAGAATAAACATAGAAAGTCGCGATTTTTCCAAAAAGTTTCCACTTTTTGTCTCATTTTCAATTAGAGTGGGGTAAGAGTTATTTAATATTAAAAAACGTAATTTTTTAAACAATTTATTACTATTGTTAATAATATTCTCTTTGATTAATGGTAGAAAGTTGCGGTTTTTTTCTGAAATATTTAAGTATTTGTCTATTTTTCACTTGAAGTAACTTAATAATGAAGTAAATTCAACAAAAAGTAATTTTTTTAAAGAAATTATTATTGTTTATAACTATCTTCTTTTATAATAATGCTATATAGTAGCAGTTTTTTCCGAAATTTTCAACTTTTTGTCTACTTTTCACTTAGTGAGGTAATGATTAATGCAAGTTAACAACAAATAGTTGTTTAAACAATTTTTTATTGTATGTTAGTATCTTCTGTTAGAAAAATGCTAGAAAGTTGCGGTCTTTTCTGAAATGTTTAACTTTGCTTGGCTCTTTAGTTATGAACAAATAACAAATAGGAAATAAACATTAGAGAGAATCATATTTTAGGCAATGTCTTTCTTTTTTGTAAATATATTTTTTTGAAATAAAACAGATATTTTTATTTTTAATCTTTATAATATATGTATGTTATCATCAACGAGACGTGTTTTCTGTAGGGTAGGGGAGGGGGGCTGATATTAAAATGCGTGCAATTCCAATTTTTTCTTTTACTCCTAATTATTCCATTCTTTGTTTTTGTCTCTTGTGTAAGACAGCTTTTCTGTTAAATTTTAGTTAAACATTGGAAAAAGAGCAAAAATAATTCACTTAAAATAAAACAATATTATTTTTTAATCTATTCTTATTGAGGTTCACTTATTATTTATTCATAACTAAAAAGTCAAAGCAAAATCAAAGATTTCAGAAAAGAACAACTTTCTATAATTACTCTAAGAAAATATAGTTATAAGCAATAAGCAATTGCTTAAATAAGCATGTTTGTTGACTTACATTAATTATTACCTCACTAAGTGAAATGTGGACAAAAAGCTTATGAGTTCAGAAAAAACCGCAACTTTTGAGCACTTATCTAAGAGAAGATTTCAATAAATATGAATATTTCAAAGATTTCACAGATTTGTAAGATTTCAAACATTTCACGAAGAGTTTGTACACCAGATTTTAAGAATAGCGATCAGCCCCTTTGAAAAGCCTTAAACCTGTTTGAATTACCAAATAAATCTGAAATATTTTTCCTTAAATTCGATATTACAGATGTAAATAAGTGTGCAGTAGAAAATTGTTTAATAGTGCCATACATATTATGGCTAGTTATAAATATAGTTGTGGTCCTAATAGGAGCACTTTTAGTAACATACGTAGAACCAGTGGCGGCCGGAAGTGGCATTCCTCAAGTAAAATGTTATTTGAACGGAATCAAAATTCCACGAGTAGTGCGGATCAAGACTCTGGCTGTGAAAATTATAGGAGTCATAACAACAGTTGTTGGAGGTCTAGCTGGTGGAAAGGTATTATGTTTTTAAAATCAAAGCTAAAATGAAATTCAAAACTCTAATTATCGGTTTCCGATTAACTAAATAAAATTAATTTTCCAAGGAAGGACCAATGATTCACTCTGGAGCAGTCGTTGCTGCTGGAATATCTCAAGGAAAAAGCACGAGTTTCAACAAAGATTTCGGATTCTTCCAGTATTTTCGAGAGGATCATGAAAAAAGAGATTTTGTTGCTGGAGGTGCAGCTTGTGGAGTTGCTGCTGCTTTTGGTGCACCAATCGGTTGGTTTGAAGTATTTAAAACCAGTGAATTGCAATTTATTAAAATTGCAGGGTTCGGACTCTCTTCAGAGATCAAAAATTGTGCCAATAATGGCATAAATGTGAAAAAATAGTGGCATGCAATTTTTTAACTAATAAGCTTATATGCTGGCCTCGAATTGACTAAAATGATTTTAAAAACGTCGCATAACTGACATAAGTCACATGAAATTTGAAAAAATGTATTTCTGAAAGTTTTAGATAAAGAACTGCAATTACTAATTTTTTTCTTAACGAAGAAAGTCTTATGGATTTTAAAATTATATTTGCACGAATGAAATTAATTGTTAAAACTATCAAATTTTTTCTCAAGTTATAGGATATGCAACAGTAGAATAAAACAGTATTGTAAAAAACTTCCATATTGTATTAATAATTTTGTTTCTATGGAGGTATTTTCAATTTCTAAAAGATGTTATTACGTGAATTTTAAATTTAGAGAAGTGCTATTTTGATATTTTGATATTTTGTTATCATTGGATGAAATTTAAAAAAGAAACTTTTTAATTCAATTTCTGCTAGGCTTGCACAGAATTTTGTTTTCTAAATTCTAGTTCTTTTTCCGGTGTTTTTAAACGCAATAAAAATTCTAAGTTTTACGCTGATAGTTCCATTCTGGATAAATTTAAAGGCTTTTTGAGCAAGAAAAAAATAAAATTAATGAAGAATAACCGCATAAAATCAAATTAATTTATTAAACGCTTATTACAAATATTTGCAAAGATAAAGAGAATTTTTCCAAATTAATTCTTACTTCACTAATTCCAATAAATTTAATAAATTCAAAAATATTTCAAAAATTTTCAGAACATTTCAAAATTTTCCGTAGATTTAAAATATTTGACAGATTTTTAAGATTTAAACAGTTTTGAAAAAGATTTCACAAAGATTTAAAAAAAAATCCACATAAATTTCAAAAGATTTCAAAAATTTCAATAGATTTCGCAAATACATCAAGAATTAAGAATATTTCACAACGATTTCAATGAGTATAATTTTTCAAAAGATTTCACAAAGATTTCTCAAGCCTTTGAAGGATTTCACAAAGATTTCAATAATTTGTACAGTTGCCGTGAATTTCAAAGATTTCAGAAAGATTTAAAAAGTTTCGCAAAGATTTCACAGATTTCAAAAGTTTTCAGAAGATTACATAAAGATTTTTCAGATTTCTACGATTTCAAAAAATTCACAAAGATTTCAATAATTTCTAAAATTTCCGTAAATTTCAAAGATTTCAGAAAGATAACAAAAATTCACAAAGATTTGACAGATTTCGAAGATTTAAAAAGATTTCACAAATGCCCGTGGCTACGTGTACCGAAATTTCGGTACAAATAACCGGATTGTTTTGGTTCGAATAGAGCGAACTGGTTTAAGGGGCATTTGTACCGAAATTTCGGTACGAATAGCCGAATGTTTTCGGTACGTGTAGAAACTCCCTTCACAACTATTGCAAACATTTCAAAAGACTTCGCAAGTATTTCAAAAGGTTTTAAACATTTCAAAAAGTTTTCTAAGATTTCACAAAGATTTAAATAATTTCAAAGATTTTAATTTCTAAAAGATGTTATTATGTAAATTCTAAGTCTATTTTATAGAAGTACTATTTTAAAATTTTGTTATCATTTGATGAAATTCAAAAAAAAAACTTTTTTATCCAGTTTTGTATGCTAGGGTTGCTACAGAATTTTGATTTCCAAATTCCAGGTCTCTTTCCCGGGTTTTCAAACGTAATTAAAAAATTCTAAATCTTACGCTGATAATTCAATTTATTCAAAGACAAAAATAACATCAATGAAGAATAGTTGCATAAAATGAAACTAATTTATTAAACTCTGATTTAAAATATTTGCAAAGATAGGGCAAATTTTTTCAAATTTATTTGATAGATTTCCTCCAAAAAACGATTGGGTTAATCTTGAACTATTTTTAAATCACAGAAGTTTCTACATGATTTAAATGATGTAAAAATAAATTATCTTCCAATTTGACGGACGCCCCTATCTTAATTATTCTTCTTAAATTAATATATTGATTCACGTCTAAAATATACCTTATTAAAATTTGAAACTTATCAAATTGCATTATTTTCAAATCAGGGAAGCTAATATTTTATGAAAAGGTTTTTTAATATGGAATAATTTTTATGTTTAGTTTTTTGTTGTAAATTTAATATTTTGCAAAGTCGAAAATTTACAGTTTTCTGATGCCTTGTTTAATTTCCACTTCATTCTTTCCCAAAATCGAGTTTTTTCTATTTGAATTCTTATTAATTGGCAAAGGATATCTAATTTGAACTATTTTGAAAACAGAAAACTTGAAAACTTTTGATATTTATGATTGATGAATGCTTTTACTAAGCCTTTTTTATTCTTGAAGCCATTCACATTCAAATGTTAAATTTGGAACGTAATTATTTAAAAATTGTTCAATACTAAGATTTTTTAATTTTCAACGCTTCCAGTTTGATTTTTTTCCTTTACTCTTCATTGTGATGAAATCAAATTGCTGATTCTAAAAGTGTTTCAATTTGAGATGATTAATTTTTGAACCATATTCAATTTTCGACTTTCAAATGTTCAACCAATAAGTGTTACAAATTGAAATGGCAGAATTTTAAAAGATTTTTCTTCAAAAAGTCGAAAGTATCTTACATTCCGTGGGCTAAGATGTAAAATGATAAAAAATAGATGAATTTATAGCATTTTCAATATATATTTATTTGTGTAAGAGTAATAATTAAGATAATGTCCGTAAAATTGGAATTCAATTTATTTTTAAATCATTCAAATTATGTAGAAATTTTTTATATTTATATTTACTTATAAATTAAATGTATCGTTTTTTGGAGGAAATTAATTAATTTTACGGAAATTAGTGAAGTAGGAATTAATTTGGAAATATTTTTTTTATCTTTCCAAATATTTTTAATCAGAGTTTAATTAGTTTCATTTTATGCGATTATTCTTAATTAATGATATTTTTCTCTTCCTCTAAAAGTCTCTAAATTCCTCTGGAATCGAACTATCTGCGTAAGATTAATTTAGCAGCCAATTACGAAAAAATAGTATCATTAGTAGAATTTTTATCAAAATACTGGCATAGTTAAAAAAAAGTGTCAAATAGTGTCAATACTGGCGTGAGTCCGAGCCCTGAAATTTATAAACTCAGTTTCATTATTCAAAAAATATAAAACTTTAGGTGGGGTTCTCTTTAGTATCGAGGAAGGCACCAGCTTCTTCAATCAAAGTTTGACATGGAGGACATTTTTTGCCAGTATGATTACTACTTTCACGTTGAATATTGTTCTCAGTGCCTATCGCGAAGGACATTTTGGTGATCTTTCCAACCCGGGACTCTTGAATTTTGGGAAATTTGAAACTATAAATTATCAAATCTACGAAATTCCACTCTTCATGTTAATGGGAATGATTGGAGGTCTTCTGGGAGCACTGTGGAATCACGTAAATTACAAAATCTCTTGCTTCAGAATGAAATGTATAAAAAAAAAGTGGGTGAAAGTCCTGGAAGTTCTGGCGGTGGCTGTGATGGGCACCACAATGGGATTTCTGATGATATTCTGGAGTAATGATTGTCAAATAATCGAAAAGGGTCGTAATGATTCGATCCAATTATTTTGTGAGGATGGAAAGTACAATGTTGCTGCTGACTTGTGGTTTCAAACACCTGAGAAAACCGTTCAGTCTCTTTTACACGATGCTCCAGGAAAATATAACGCTGTAACGCTGATTATATTCGTTATACTTTACTTTTTCTTGGCGGCCTTCACTTTTGGTCTTTCGATGTCGAGTGGATTATTTATTCCATCGCTTTTAATTGGTGCTGGATGGGGTAGATTAATGGGTTCTGGACTAACCCACATCCTTCCATCATGGGTAAGTAAATGCATTTTTTAAGATTATATCTTTTGCAAACTCCAATATTTTTTAATCTAAGCACTGAAAAATATACCATTTTAAATTAATGTGGTAAATTAAATTTTCCAAAGAAGTAATTTTATTTCATGATAACATTTATTTCCAAATGTTTCTAAAAATTATTGATAAAAAAGACCATTTTATTTCTAAATGATTTTTAATATTGTAAAATAATTCTGTTCTTAATATTTTGCTACTACAGTATAATTTGTAAACTTTTTCAGACTTTCCAACAGATGAGAAAAATAAAATTATGGACAAAAACTTCAAAAGATTCTTGAGAAAATTTTAAATGATTTCTTTTGCTGAAAAATTCATTTTCAGGGAAAATTGAAAAAGATTTCAAATGAATTTCTGAAGTTTCGAAAAAGAATGTAGAAGATTTCAAAGCAAAATTTTGCAATTTTGCAAGATTAAAAAATTATAGAAACAATTCTAGTAAATTTAAGAGATAATTAGAAGCTTTGAAACAATTTAAAAATAATTTAGAACTCGAAAAAATGTCCAAAATTTTTTAACAAAATGTACATTTTTGAAGATTTCGAATAAATAATTTAAACCTTTTTAAGAATTTTGAAAGGTTTCAAGAAAATAAATAATTGTTCTTAAAATTCCTTGGAAAATTTTAAATGATTGTTCTTTTTGAAAAATTAATTTAAAAACAAATTTAAAAGTATTTCAAAGCATTTCTAAAAATATCTAAGAAAATATCTTTTTGATTTAAAATAAAATCTTTTTCAGTTAAAATATCAACAATTACATTTTTCGTTGTGAATTCTTCTTTCTTGGTTAAAAATGTAACTATTTTGTTGAAAATTCATTTATTTTGTTGAAAATTCGCCTTTTTTGGTACAAATGTAATCTTTTTTGGTTAAAAATGCAACTTTTTGGTTGATGATTGAACTATTTAGTTAAAAATTCGTCTTTTCTGGATGAGTTCAACTGTTTTTGATTTAGAATAAAAAACTTTTTGGGTGAAGATTAACTTTTTTTTTTATTTTGGTTTGATGTTTCTGAAATCATCAAAAATCTTTGTCAATTTTCTAGTGATTTAAATATCTTATTGCAATAATTCCCCCAAACGTTGGCTTTTAAAAATAAAAAAAAATAAAACCTAAAAGAATTCTATAAATGTGATTTTTTTATTATTCTCATTAACTATTTGTTGTAGAATTTGGATTCTGGAAGGTATGCATTGCTCGGTGCTGCTGCACAATTAGGAGGAGTCGTCCGAATGACAATCAGTTTAACGGCAATTTTGATAGAAGCCACGCAAGGAATAGCTTTTGGCCTACCGATTATTATTGTTCTAATAATGGCAAAGTGGGTCGCTGACTTCTTCAATGAGGTAAGTATTAATCCAGATACAAATATACTTTTAAATCCTCCAAAAACAGGTCTGTCATTCATTAAAATAATTGCCTAGTCCCAAAAATTGATTACTTTTAAAGACCTGATATTTTTCAAATTCAAGATTTTAAAAATTTGTCTATTTTTAATTCAGAATTTTACCAAACTCATCACTTAAAATTCTGTAATATTTGACTTAGAAGGCTTCAAGAATAAACAATTCTGAATTAAGTGATTCAAATTAAATATGATTTTAAATTGAACCGTTCAAAGTTGTGTACTTTAAAATTGAAATAGTACAAAATTGAAATAGATATAAACATTGAAAGCATCGGTTTGAAAGTTTTTTCAATTGTGAATATTTCAAATTTCAGAGTGTTGAATTTTCAATTTTGAATGCTACAATTTCAATTGTCCCACTTCCTATGTTTTAATTTTGCAAACAAAATGTAAACTGTTGAGTTTTGCAAAGTATAAGATACAATTTGATAATGATTAATTTAAAAGGATTTAAATTAAAATCCAACTTCAAAGTGTTTATTAAAGAAACAATAATTTTAAATTTAGGAATCGTTCAATTTTCACCGGAAATTGTTCAATTTTCAATATTTACCACTTTTAACCGTTTTTATAATAATTCAATTTTGATCATTTACAATTTAATATTCTTCAATTTTAAATAGTGAAAATTGCAGTGCATCTATTTTTTTTATCGGAAAACTTAACAATTCTTAGTTGAAAAATATCTGGAAATTGTTCCATTTCGAATGTTTTCAATTTTTAATTATTTCACTTTTAACATTTTTGAGAACAATTCATTTTTTTAAATTTAATACTCTTCAATTTTGAACAGTGAAAATTACAGTGGATTTACATTTTGATAGGAAAACTGAACAATTCTTAGTGAAAAAATGTTTACAATTCCATTTTAAAATTTTAGAACCTTTGAGTTTGAAGTAATCAATTTAGAAAATTAAAATTTTTTAAATTAAGCAATTTTGAATGCCTAGTTTTAAAAAAGTTTAGTTTCCAAGGTAAAATTGTTTATTTTTGAAAACTTGAATTAGGAAATATAACTGTTTAAGTCTCTTAATTTTAATATTGTTCAATCTGGAACATTATAAATTTTGCAAGCATCACATTTAATATTGTTCAATTTGACAAGTTTATCATTTTTTAATTTAAAAATTGGTCAGTTTTGTTAAGCTTAGACCAGCTTAGACCTACAATTTTTGAAGTTTTAGACCTTCAAAATGAAAATTGTACAATTTTAAATGTTTTATTTTATTTTAGAACGAAATTTTTTCAAAAAAGAAGGCGTCCATTTTGTAATCGCGTACATTAATGAACTTTTTAAACTTAAAATTGCGAAATTTCAAGTGCTTCGAATTCAGAATTAATTTGCAGTTTAGTTTGAGTACTTAAAATAAAAAATGTAAACTTCTAAAGCTTGCATTTTTTTGTTTCAATGACCGGAAAAAAATTATTGCAAACCAGAAAATGCTGGAAAATGACCAAGAATTCTTTTCTTTGAATTTAGTAGCTACCCTGACTAAATCAAATATTAAAATATGTACTAATTTCTTTTTTTGTTGCAGGGAATTTACGAAATACATACACAAATGGCAGGAGTGCCTTTCCTCGCCTGGGAAGCGCCTCCATTAACAAACAACATATACGCTCATGAAATAATGAGCCACCCAGTTGTCTCTTTTAAAACGGTAGAAAATGTGGGCCATATCATCGAGGTTTTGCGATGCGTTACGTTCAATGGATTTCCTGTCGTGGATCCACCAACCACAGACCAGGTCTTTAAATAGTATAGATATTCTCTCACAGAATTAACAATCTTTAAATAGCTGTAAAATAATTTTGAAGCTTTGTGTTCAATTTCAGGATGAAATCAACTGCTATGGCCGTTTTCGTGGATTGATCTTGCGATCGCAGTTGATAGTTATTTTGCAAAATAAAATTTTCAATGAATACGCGGATAACTGGGAGGATCGTATCGATATTAAAACATTCCGTTCTGCTTATCCGAGATATCCAACCATAGATGAAGTTGATATAACTGACGATGAAAAAACGCACATGATAGACTTAAGGCCTTTCATGAATCCCTCTCCGTATACTTTACAACATGTAAGTTTTTATTATTATCGTAGATAAAAAAAGAAAAAGCAGAAGATGAATATTTTGAAATTATTATTTTTCAGTCTGCGTCACTACCACGAACCTTTAGACTTTTTAGGGCCTTGGGCCTTCGACATTTGCCTGTTTTAAACGATACAAACGAGGTAATTTAATTTGGTCGTTAAGAATGTTTAAGCTTTAACAGTTTTAACACGTATTAAAAAAATATTGAAATTTTCAGGTCGTCGGTATGATAACGCGAAAGGATGTAGCTAGGTACAGAATATGGAGACATCTAGGAAAAATGGGATTGGAAGAACTTTTAATAACCGACAAAGAGCCTTCTTAAAGAAGTACCAATTAAATGCAGCGAGGAAGTTTTCTGCCTTCCATTCTTTTTTACACAATGATCTTTACAAGAGACTTCTTATTTTTTACCTGAATATATATTAATTATCTATTTTATATATAGTATATAAGTTAAAGAAAAAAGTTTATATGCAAAGATGAAATTCATAAAGATAATTGAAGAATGAGAAATAAAAGTATTATGGCTATTTTACCAAAGAGTGAGTTTAATTATTTACGAAAAGCTGCCAACCAAGCCAAGACCATAATTTGAAAAATAAGTAGACAGGATATACGACGAGCAATAGTAAAAAGTAGTATTCGCAAGTTGTGAAGCTTGTGGTTTCCATCGCTACGAAAATTTCAGGTTTGATGGCGCACGAAAATCTGAAACGAGAAGAGAACCTGGTGAGTACTGGAAAGTGTTTTTGAAAGCATTAGTCTTAATTAAATATTTTCTAAATAAGATAGACAGCACCGTTAAAATGATCAAATTGATCTAAATAAAATTAAATAAGCATCGGGTTTTTTATTCGGAAAGAGGATTTGTATTCGAAAGAGTGATAGATATGCTAAGTGCACGTGTATATATTATGACTATACGGAAGAGAGAAGGGAATTGGTCAGATATGTTGCATCGTTGCCGATTAATTGCGCATTGCTATTTTTGGAGTGAATCACCTTGAGCCATTGGTACGTGCACGCGGAAGAAGTCGCTGTCTTTATAGTCTTTTTAATCTTCAATAAGCCTCGTCTCTAAAAATTATCTCGAAACAAACTCAGTGAAAAAAGTGCGATTAAAAGTCTCACAACCTTACCACGAGAATCTCGGAAACAATTTTTTCAAAGTACCAAATTTATGAGATGGAGATATCTAAGTGACGTAGTTTCAAGACCGGTAACTCGCCTTTCTCCCTACCAAGCGTCTCATATTTTCGACAGTCTTCATGTCAACAGAATCATACTTCTGAGTTGCGTTTCTGCCATCGGGAACTTCCGAAACTCTTAGAATGAATTCATTAAAAAAAAAAACATTCATTGAATTGTGAAGGAATTCTATTTGCAAAGATGTCTAAAGGGGAGGAGAAAACTACCAACAAAAGGTGGAGAATTAATTCTTTAAAATTAAAAAGTAAATCGGAATCTTCAGAAGAGAGGAAGATAACTCGAAGGCCTTTGCCAAGACCTCATGAAACTGAAGAAGAGGCGATCATTCGCAGATTTCACGATGCTCAAAGAATGGCCAGATTTAGAGCAAAGAGGAAAAAGGCGCTCGAAGAAACGAGAGCCCTTGAAGCAGCGAGATTAGCAGAGATAGCTTTGATATCAGAGCTGAGGAAAAGGAATATTTTGTTTCGAGTCAAGAATCCTCTTAATACGTCTTCAGTTTCGGAATCTTTTTCGAACAACACTGATTATAACCATCCAGATGAGTCTGACAATTTAGTAATGTCATCTGTTTCTGTTCCTGGAGAGAGTAAATATTCGCAGTTGCTTAATGTGATTGAAGAAATTGGAAGAGATGTTCGATTAACCTATGCCGGAAGTAGAACTTCTGTAGAGAGATTAAAAACTGAAATTGCGCAAGCGAGATTGCTAATTAGAGAATGTCTTCTGGAAACTGAAGTGAATTCGAGACATTAGTCATTTAGAAGTTAGATTTTGAGTGATTTATTAACTCGAGTGATGTTAAAGTTGAAGAGTGATAAATATGTAGTTTGGTAAGTGAGGCGAAGAAAAGGAATTTGTTACAATGAAGTAGAATTGAGATTTTGTTTCTGAGTTTTGTAGGCTATTTGTTTATTTCTAAGGATATTTTTTGTAGAATATTTTTTTCAACGCACTTTTCAAATTTGAAAGGAGTATTAATACTTATAGCTAAACTTCAAAAGGTTTTGAATACTTACTTTGATAATTTTGTGATCACGGCTTTTTTAATTTCACGGAAATTATTTAATATGCCCAGAAACGTTATTTTCTATCAATTTTGAGGGACCTCGATGTTTCGAGTATGTTAAAACTTGATCTAGGTCTTAGGATTTGTATTAAAATAAAATAAGTATTAGTACAATGAAATAAAGTATTACGTAGAATAAATATTTACAGCAAATGTTCTTGCAAGATAGAAAATTATGAAGAACTTTAGATAAAAAACTCGTTTTTTCTTGATTATTTCAATTTAGAGCATTACGTATTTTAAAAGCTCCTTGGAAGCCTTCATTCCAAAATGTAAGACTGTTGAATTATTAATAAAACTGTTTATGAAATGAAAATTTGGTTTTAAAAAAGCATAATATTTGTAGAATGAAATAATCTTATGTTAAAGTTTTAATAAATAAGAGGCTGATGCTTTTCCTACGCTAACGTGAACTTTTTTCCTATCATTTAACGCATAAATAAATTCAGTTGATAAAAGTAATATTTAAATTATCAAAATTAAATGCACGGTGACTGAAAATAACTGCAATTGCAAAATTTTCAATTTATGTAAACGTTCAAAATTTTATAGTTTCAAATCTAATTTTGTCAGAATTATACAATTTTCAATTAAAATCCTTTATAGCTAAATAATTGTAAAATAGAAAGGCTTGCAATTTGAATAATATCATGTTGCTAAAATTCAAAATTATTTGGCTTTAATTTAAATAATTCAAAATTGTCATGCTAACCAAATTCAAAATTATTTGGTTTTCATTTAAATCATTCACATTTATATAAAATAGAAAGCCTTTTAATACTTGACGACTAAAAATTCAGTACACTCAAAATCGCAGTTCAAGACTTAAGCATTACAGACTCTCTTATTCATATAATTTGCATAAAATCAAAATAAACAAAATTCCAATTAAAATCTCTAATAATTAAAAACCATTTTAAATTGAAAACGTTTAAAGAATAATTTAAATGAAACTTTATAAATTAGAGGATTTCAAATGAAAGCAGCGTTTAAAAATCAGGAATTAACCAATAGTTCAAATTTGAATCGTTCCAGCTGATACATTTTTAGTTTTTAATTTGTAAAATTTGTAAAAGTAGTTTTTAGGGCCTCGAAATAAAGTGTTCAACTTGGGTAGATTCTGCTTTGTAATTGTACTCGTATAATTTTGAATGTTTTTCATCAAAAAACGAATTCTCAACCAAAAAGTATGATTTTTTGAACAAAATTATTGAATTTTCAACAAAACAATTAATTTTTTACCATAAAGATTAAATTTCTACCGAAAGAGATAAATTTTCCATCAGAAATTTTTCTCATTATTTTCTACAAAACAGTTGACTTTTTAACCCCAAAATGTGAATTCTCAACAAGAGTTAATTTTAAACAAAATGTTTAATTTTTCAACAAAATACTTGAATTTCCAGGCCAAAAAGACAAAATTTCAACTAAAAAGTACGATTTAAAAAAAGGTTGAATCTTCAAGCAAAAAAATGCATTTTGAAAAAAGTAGATCGCCATTTAACCAATGAGTTGAATTTTCAATAAAAAAAGATGAATTTTGATCAAAGAATGAAATAGTTGATATTTCAACCAAGAAAGATTTTAATTTTAAACTAGAAACAGATTTTCAATATAAAAGTGTTAAATTTTCATTCAAGAAAGACTTTTTAGCCAAGAAAGGAATCTTTTGTTGAATTTTCTACAAAACAGTCGACTTTTCATCCCGAAAAGATGAATTCTTAACTAAGAAAGTCCATTTTCAACCAAATAGTTGAATTTTCAACAAAACAGTTGAATTTTCAACCACAAATGTAATAGTTGATATTAGAACCAAAAAAAATTTAATTTTAAGTCAAAATTAGTTAAATCCTCGACCAACACAGGTTAATTTTGAACCAAAGAGTTGCATTTTCCAACAAAAAAGATTACATTTCTACCCAAAGATATGAATTTTCAATCAAGGAAGAAAAAAATTGTTGAATTTTCTACAAAACAGTTGACTTTTCAACCCGAAAATATGAATTCTCAATAAAAAAAGTTAATTTCCAAGCAAACAGTTGGGATTTCAACCCAAAAAGACGAATTTTCAACAAATCAGTTGAATTTATAATCAAAAAGAATGATTTTTTAGTCAACATAAGTGTTGAATTTTCATTCAAGAAAGACTTTTTAGCCAAGAAAGGAATTTTTTGTTGAATTTTCTACAAAACAGTTGACTTTTCACCCCGAAAATATGAATTCTTAACTAAAAAAAGTCCATTTTCAACAAAATAGTTGAATTTTCAACCATAACCAGAAAGAATTTTTAACAAAACAGTTGAATTTTCAACCACAAATGTAATAGTTGATGTTACAACAAAATGTTTTTATTTAAATTCAAAATTAGTTAAATCCTCGACCAAAACAGGTTAATTTTGAACCAAACAGTTGCATTTTTCAACAAAAATGATTACATTTCTACCCAAAGATATGAATTTTCAAGCAAGGAAGAAAAAAATGGTGGAATTTTCTACAATACAGTTGACTTTTCAACCAGAAAATATGAATTCTCAATAAAAAAGTTAATTTTCAAGCAAATACTTGGAATTTCAACCCAAAAAGACGAATTTTCAACAAATTAATTCAAATTAGAACCAAAAAGAATGATTGTTGAGCCAATTTGTTGAACTTTTAACAGAATTAATTTCAATCTTGATAAGTTTACTCAATAATAAATATAATATTATTATAATGGAATTTATTTATTTTATTTATTATTATTGGACCTGAAAGTTCAAATATTATTTCTGTTTTTATATTTAAGCATAAGCAATACAAATTTATTTATTTTCCTGACTTCAAAACTAAAAAAACCTTGAAAAATAAATATAATACAATAACATTTTAAAAAAGCTTAAACTTTTGGAGTCATGTAAAGTCATAAATGAAGTCAGCTCAATTATTATACTGAGCTACTGCCTAAAATGGAGCAATTATAATATCTAATTACCAATTAACATAAACCAGATAAATTCACTTAATTAAACTAATTACTCCATTCACTCCAAAAAAATATCCTCTTAAAAATGCTCCAAAAACTTCTAAACAAAACCTCACAATTCGCAGGAATTAATTTTTTGGAGGTCATTGGTAGTCCCACCTTTCCACCTCCCCTCGCCGATTGCAGAAAATCTATTGACAATACTTATAATCGCGTCGTCGAGAAGCAGACACTTTTCTTCGGTACGTACGTTATCTCTCAATTTTCGTTCTTGAATCGAGTTCTTCAAAATTGCAGGATTGGCTCATCTTAAAGCTCAAACAATCCAAACCTCCTCGAACACCAATCCAATTCTTAATTCTGTTTTTCTTCTGTCACACAAAAACTCAAGATTTCCTTTTCTCGGAAAGACAATAATTTCTCCGCCAGCGTCGCACACCTGTCCGTCGTGAAGTTGCAGACGCAACGCAAGTCAAGTAGAGAAGGGGTTATGGTCAATAAACGAAACGCAACTACGTCACACGGTCACACGCAGCCTATCCTATCGGCGATGGGCGACCTTTAAGTGGCTCGAAAATCTTATATGTCGGCTGATTTTGCTTTTGTTCGTTTGTCTGCGAGATATCTTGATAAATCCGAAAGTGTTTTTCTTGAAACCGAGGTTGTGGAAAAGCGGCGGAATTGAAGAAGATACTGATGTAAAATGGAGAATTTCGGAGCGGGAGTTCACCAATGAAAGGCACTTTTATCAGTTTTTTGTAAGTTTAATGAATATTGTGTCGGCCATTGTTGTGATTGGCGAACAGTCGAGAAGACGGCGTTCTTGGAATTTCGCGCATGCGGACAAGGCTCGCGACAAATCACTTTATTCAAAACATGAAAGAACGCGATGCTCGTCCGCTCAAATTTATTCTCGATTACCCGATTAATTCAATTAATTTTTAAGTGAATCTAGTAAACAGAGTAGAATAAAGAGTTGAGCTGGATTTTATAATTAGTCGGGAATCGTGAAACTACTGTGAATGGCATTCTTGTGCGTGAGTTTTACTCCAAATTCATATCCCGCATTTGTTTTTGACTTGAAGTGTAATTAATTAAAAATTCATTTCATGTCAGAGGTTTGCGAAGAGAGTTACCTTAAAATAGGTTTCTCCTTTTCTAGTGTTGAACAAATATAATGTGAGAAAATATAATTTCTTGATTGGTGAGGTAGATTTAAAAAAATCGAAATTTATCTAATTACTGATCCGAATTGTTTTTTTTTTCCTTTCAACTTAGCAATTTCTCTCTTTTTTATTTATTTTTTTTTATTGTTGTGAAATATTTTCACTGTCTAAAATAGGAAAGAACAATTGAAATTTGAGGCTAAATTAAAAAATGAGAGCATTTCACTGATTTCACCTGTAATTTCAGGTTGCAACAAACCTAGTTTTGTAGGTTAGAATTTTTTCGGAGCATATGGGAAGTATTAACAAAAAACAAAAAAAAACGAGAATTCATGCGGAGTTTGGAATGGGGTTATCAACTGGATAAATTGATTCTTTGTTTTCGATAATAAAGCCTTAACATATGCAAATCAATTTTTACCAAAGAATAGAATATTAGACAAAATAAATCTTTATATTTGTTTGTGGTTTTATTTCTAAGTATTATGTGGATTTTAATGAATATAAGTTTCTATTTTTAACTCCTTTTTCTCCATCTTTTTTCTTTTGTTATATCTTTTTCCCTAATATGAGCCGGTAAGCAGGTAGCTGGAAATATAATTTTGATTTATGAGCTTTTTTGTGTTGATTTTGGTACATAAATTGGTTCATAAAAAAGTAGATTTCATTTCGATCTTGAAAGAATTTTAAAAATAGAGACACTATAAGCTCAAGATTCTTTTTAATCTGAGGTATAAATTTTTACCTCAATTTATCGAAAGCTATCTAAGTTTTGTTTAAATATTGCTTAAAGGATGTTTTGAAATTAGTCATTTTTAGAAAAGTGTACAAATGTAATAATCTGAATAGTTTGGTTCAAAAGCAGACACAAAAAAAGGAATGAAGTGCAGACAATATTTTAAATCGAAAAATGACAAAAATAATAACTCTGAATATTCTGAATTTCTGGTAAATTTTTTATCAATAAAAAACAGCTTATTGGATGAAAAATTCTCTCCATGAATCATCAAATGTTGCCAATTTAAAAAATACTACATATTTTAGGGTGGCCAAAAAACTTTATTTTCAAAACTCCCTCACCATTATTATTCAAAATTATTATTATTCATTTTAACCTGGAACATTTTCAACGTAGAATCTTTTATAAACGAAATAAAACAATTTCAGATGAAAATAAAAAAATTTCAAACCAAAAGGACGATTTTTAAACAAAGCAGTTGAATTTTCGACCGAAATAGAAGATTTTTGTACCAGAAAAGATGACTTTAACAAAATAGTTGAATTATAAACCAAATAATTAAATTTTCAAAAAACAAATTGTATTATTAACTAGAAAAGACAAATTTTCAACCAAAAGTGGAAAAGGTCAATTTTCAGTAAAAAAAAAAGAATTTTTAACCAAAAAGTTAAATTTTCAAACCAAAGAGATGAAATTTTGAGTTGAAAGAAATAATTTTCAATAAAAGTAAAACTGAATTTGCAACCAAAGAGATGAATCTTCAATTACAATTATGAATTAAAAAAAAAAGTTTTTTTAACAAAGTGATTGAACCTTCAAGTAAGTAGTTCGATTTTCAACAAAAAATATGAATTTTCAACGACTAATGTAATAGTAGATATTTCATTCAAAAAATATCCTGATTTTAAATCAAAAACAGTTTAGTTTGACCTAAACATACGGATTTTCAACAAAATAGTTGAATTTTCAACAAAAAGGTAACTTTCTGCCAAAATAGTTGAATTTTCAACCCGCATAGACGAATTTTCAACTAAAAAGGATGACTGACCAAAATTTTGACTTTTCTACCAAATAATAAAATTTGTATCCAAAAATATAATGTTCAGGAAGAAGACACTGCAAAAAAAAAGAAATACAAGGCAAATTAATTACTAACAAGAATATTATATCAGGATACCTGCACATTTTTTTTCAAAATTCCCTAAAATTTACTTAAAATTTTTTTATTCATTATCTTTGACAGTCATTTAAAGTACCTCTTATAGAAATTCACTGCCTTTTGTAAGATTTTTGTCAAAATCCCTGACATTCCGTTCCCAATAAATTCCCTGAATTTTCCTTGATTTTCAAGTTTCCCCAACTTGCGGGCACCCTGTATTTTCTATTTCATTATTGCTATAATTATAAATAAATAAATACTAAACATGAACTCCTTCTTTAGGAAAAATATTTTTTGTTAAAGTAAGTTTTCCAATCCATTCCAAAACCCTAATTTTATCATATTTTTGTCTTTTCAGCAATCGTTCAACCAAAAATACCTCTACATCTGAACCAACTCGAAGAAATCCGACTGGTTGAACCTGAGTAGCTGAACTCGCATGCCCAGCGTGTATCCTAAAAAAAATATTTTCAACTTCGACCGCAATCATGAATCACTGCCTAGTTGATTGTCCGTGCCTCGCGCAAAATCCTCTGTTATGCCCAAGTCCAAGAAGAAGTCTTACCTCACGAAGGTAAGGGAAATGCGAGAGTACCGACGCCTGAAACTGATGTCAGAAACAGCAGAGGAACGTGCTCTCAGATTATACACAGCCGCAGAAAGGATGAAGAACTCCAGGGCGAAAGAAACCGAGGAACAGGCAGCAATCCGAAGAATGCAGGAAGCTCAGCGAATGGCCAGACACCGGGCCAAAAAGAAGCGCTGTCTAGACGAGAACCTCGCGAGGGAAATCTCAAAAATCGCCGAGCTTTCCAAAATGCCAGACGCAGCCACAATCGCCGAGATGTCCGAGCTCAACATGAACAAAATTTCAGCTGAGCTCAAACAAATGATGGAACGAGGAAAAGTCCCTGAGCACATCGTCCAAATGGCTCAACTCGCCGAGTTCAGCAAAATGACCGAGCTCAAAATGAACCAAGACATGGCAAAACGCTACGAGATGGAAAAGATGGCTGAATACGCAAAGACCACTGAGTACATGAAAATGCAAATGCAGATGAACGAAATCGCCAAGATGAATGAGATGGTCAAGTACTCGGAGATGGCAAAATATAATGATATTTCGAAGATGAACGAGATCGCCAAGATGAACGAGATGATGAAGATGTCCCAGATGGCGAAGATCAACGAAGTCCAGAGGATGAATGAGATAGCGAAGCTAAACGAAATGGTCAAGATGACTGAGATGGTCAAATACAATAACGACATCACCAAGCTTAATGAGATTGCTCAGATTAACGAAATGGCCAAGGAAATTGCGAAGATTAACGAGAAAACAAAGATGAACGAGATGATCAAGATGGCTAATATGCAGAACGACATCACAAAAATGCCCGAGTACTCTAAGATGGCTGAGATGGCTAAACTTACGGAACTCGCGAAGCTAAACGAGATTACGATAACGAAGTTGAATGACCCTCCTCCTCCGAAACAAGAAGTCCCCAGAATTCCAGAACCTGTGATCACAGTGCCAAATCCGAGGAATCTGCAGAATGTGCAGAACGTTCAGGTTGCTCCTCAAGCCAGCCCATCGAGTACGATTAATTTTCCGTCAGTGCCTGGCCAGGGTAAATACGCCCAGTTGTTGGTCATCATCGAGGAACTCGGTAGGGATATTCGCCTTTCGTATGCAGGAAGTCGCAGCGCTGCTGAGAGACTCAAGATGGGCATCCAGCACGCGAGGATTCTCGTGCGGGAGTGTCTACTTGAAACTGAACACAACGCTCGGCAATGATCTGTCTATAGTGGGTAGAATCTAGGGGATTATTTTTTTAAATAAGGATATTTAGAATGATCGGGACGCTACTTGACATTTTCAGGGATTTTGGTTCTTGTATATTCGCTGGATGGCCACTAATCGGGAAATTATTGTAGGATCTAAAGGACAAATTTGTCTTTTTTAGAAAAGTGTAAAAACATATATGCCTTAATATGCTTTCCCCATAAATTAACGTTACTACTCGGATCATGCAGGTATAAATTAAAATAAAATTGATTGTTCTCAAATGCTCACAGCTGTAACAGCTGTAGGTTTAAAATTGAACTTAGACTTTCCCGAATTATTTGAAAATTATTATCGTTAAAAATATTGTTTAATTTTGGACTCATCCAAAATTGGAATTTTTCATTTTTAAGGCTTGGATATTACTTAAGCAACCCTTTTTATATTCAAATGTTGACCTCATTTCGTTTTCCTTATTAAACAGAAAGAATAAAAATCAAAATTACTTGAAACCCGGAAAAGACTGGATATTTTTCCCCAAGATTTGAGTGACCATCCTGGATTTGAAAATTTTTTAAGTTTGTCTTTTTATTATTTAAATTTATTACAATTTAGAGTAAAAAACTAAGTTTCTTTCTCTGGTAAAAGTAAGATTTTTTGTTTAGTATCTCCTGAACGAAATTAAATCCTGGTCAGGAAGACAACAGTTATAATCGAGGAGCGTCCTAAGCCATTTCCAAAAGGTGCGCCTTACGATAAAAAGGAAAACGTGCGCCTTGTAATCTAACAATCGTAATTTACGGATTTATTTTGCCAACGCGCAGCTTACTTTAAACTTAAAGTTTAAAGTAGCCGCTATTTATATAGAATTTTGGTAAGCGTAGTCTTCGGATAGCAATCCTTTCGCAAAGAATTTTCTAGCCTCTTAGATCAGAGTCGACGAACTCTTTTTGAATTATTTTACTATTGGTGGATTATACATAATGTTAAAAAATATTAACTTTGTAAAATTCTTCTGCATGCCTCAGGGCGAAAGAGACATTTTTTGTATCTAGGTATTGATTTTTTTTTATGAAAGTAAATAGTGATCGGGAAATTTGTATTTGAGTTTGATGATTCAAACTCTCGAAAGTAGTGAGAACTGTGAGTTTTAGAATCGAATTATCTAGTATAGGTTTCAAATTTAGTTTTGAATTTTCGAGGATGAAGGACAAATTTATTTTATTCGATACGATAGGTATATTATATTTACATATGGTTATACAAACCGAGAGGAAATTTGATAAAAATGAGAATAATGTACCCGTAAGGGCTGAGAATGTAAAGTATCATTGAATAAAAAATCAATTTTATAAGAGATTCGTCCTTTTTATGCCAACTTCAATTCTTTACTAAATTACGAAAATTTACATTAAAAAATAACCAGAAATATAATTCTCATAATAATCGCAATGGTTATAGAAATGGATCTTTGCAGCAAACCGAAGAGCTGATACCGAAAATCTTTCCACCTTTTATTTCCCCCTTACAGAAAATAACAACTTTTCATCTTATTATTTAAAATTAAATTAAAATAGAATATTTTTATCTTACTTTTAAATTTAATAAATAATGTAATGCTGTTCAAAAAGAAAGTAAAACTATTTAAAAATAAGACTGCTTATTGAATACAAAATACTAAGTTAAAAAAATCTGTCCACGAGTGGTTTCTTTCAAATTTTATTGCCCTCCTGTTCTAAAAAAAACTCCTTAGTTCACTGTCACCAATAGGGCTCACTTTTCTGGCTATGACATAAACTTTACGGGGGAAAAATTTCTTCCGGCTATTAAATTTTGCATAAAATTAAAAGAAAAATGTTTTCATCAAATATGCGTCGCTGATAAAAACTTTTTCAAACATAATTTTATAACTACAACTTTTATTAATTTGGTATTTTTTGTGTTTTTACTACAGTATAAATTAGTACTTGACTGCGATTTGCCAACGCGGATATTGATGTTTTCATCAAAGTATGTACAAAATAATGTTTGAAGAATAATTGAACTTCAAGAGTTGTTCATCAACGATGTTTTTTTTTTCGATTTTTTATAATTTGTACTACACTTTGATTTCAAAATATTTTACTTTCACAGAAATAATTTATAATGATAACAGAAAAAGCAGTGCATTTTAAATTAAAAATGAAAACCATTAATTTTTTTAATACAATTTTTCAGCTATGTTTTTGAAAATTTGTATTCTTACTACAGAATGAATGTTTTCATCAAATTTTCTTCGTTGAAAAAATTTGTTATTCAATATTTGCATAATTATTTAACTACAATGTGTCTGATAATTTCGTATTTTCGATACAGTGAGATATTGGACGAAAATTTTTTCTTTTTTACTTTCACAAATATAGTTTCTAATGATAACAGAAAAATCATTATATATTTTAATGAATTCTTTAACTACAATGTTTAAATTTTTCAAGGGTAATTGAAGAATGATATAACTGCAATGTTTTTGATAAATATGTATTTTTACTACAGCGTATTTAGAAAAATAATTTAATTTCACATAAATAATTTCTGATGATGACAGAAAACTCGATACATTTCAATTTGAACATTTAAAAAAATGTTAATGAAATTTGTGTACCAAATTAAGAAAAAAGGTTTTTTATCAAACGTACGTCGCTATACAAAACTTTTTTAATTGTAATGTTTTTCGACCATTTGCATTCTTACGACAGTGTAAATGTTTTCATCAAATGTGCGTCGATACATTTTTTTTAAAGAATATTTGAATAATTATTTAACAACAATATTTTTGATAATTTTGGAACATTGACACAGTGTGATTTTGAAGGAGGAATGTTTTACTTTCACAGATACAATACCCTTATGATAACAGGAAATTCATTATACATTTTAACATTAATTTTTTTACTTAAAATAAAAGAAAAATGTCTAAAAATATTTCTTTCATACCAAAAAATTGTTTAAGGGTATTTTTTCGTACGAAAAGATTGTTTAGAAAAATGTTTTGTCAAAGCTATGTCGCTAAAAAATATTTTTAATGAGTTCTTTGACTACAATGTTTTTTGGCAATTTTTTTACTTAAATTTATATTTGAAATTAAAGAATTTTATATAATTTTACAACTGCGATATCAACAAAATAATAACACTTTCCATTGTAAATTTGCGTACCTACAAGAAATTATGTAATTTTCATAGATTTATTAAAATTCACCGATGAGGACCACCATTATGTGCCGAAACGTAAGCAATTAAATTGTTTTCAATTCACCTGTCCCTAAAGCCAACAGCATACATCAACATTCTCTAAGAAAAATTCTTTTCAGGTTATCTATTTTTCAATTTTAGTTCAGAATTCAGACTTAGACAGAAGTGATTTGATAGTTTGAATGCAAGTTTTAATTTTACGCTGACATTCAAATATTTGCGATAATTTTCTTTTCATAAATAATTTCAAATTTCACGGGCATTTATTTTACAAGATGGTTTCGATGTGCAGAAGCCAATTTTCTTCTCTGCACAACAGCCATCATTTCCTGGTTTCCCTCCCCTTCTAAGCCATCTAACAACCCAAAGCTGAACATAACCTCAAATTTTGTCGGAAACAGAAGTTAGAAATTGTTTACGTGTGAAAATATTAACAAAAATTTACTAATTCTTCAAGGGAGCTGAAATAATTTGATCTACGTTTTAGGTAAGTAACTTTCCTCCATAAAGCTATGTTAATGAAGACATTTCAATTCTTCATATTTAAGGCCTGTGATAAACAGATAATTTTGCTGCGTAGAATTTCCTCCAATTTTCCCTTTTCACATGAAATAAGACTTTTTTCAATACCTTAATCTCTAAATCTTTAAAGTAGAATAAATCCTCAATTAAAAAGTTACATTAATGTCTTATAACAAATCCAAAGCCTTTAGCAAAATATAAAACGTTTGCAAAATATTTGAGCTTAGCTTGCACATATCTGATTCCCTGTAAGAAAATATCTTTGTATTTCAAACCTTATAAATGCCAATTATATTATACGCTGATAAATCGTATTTTAGAGTCCTATAATTTCTAAATATTCTAATCTACCTGACGTTCCAAACTTTAAATAGGTTCAAGTTAGCAAAACCTCTTTTATCTCGTTTCGAATTATATTAAACTATTCTATTGTATTTTAAACTATTGTAACTAGCTGGTTACAATTACAGACGAACAAAATAATAAACTTTATCCAGTTTCTTGCGACTCTTCCAGACAGTACTTTTAAGTATTTTTAAACACAACATTACTTTCTTGTCAACAATCCAATGTTTTAGGACTCTTTTAAAACTCCAAAAAAACAATCAACTTTCTTTCTTTTGAACTAGAGGTGTTCAGTATAAGGTGGTCCGTGTTTATGAAGTAAATTCATTTTTTTCAACTCGTTTGCTCCCACTGGCGGACTTTGCTCGTATGTCAAAAAAAAAGTAGGGGAAACCTTCCTACAGTGGATAATCGTTAATTAAAAAAAAATATATATATATATATATCCGGGTGGTCCAAAAATGCATTGCAAAATTTTGTTTCACCCTAGAGGGCCATACTTTCATTTTTAATCCGCCCTTGCCCCCCCCCCCCACAGCGCCCCAAATATGACCCAAAAATAAAAAAACTACATTATTACGTATTATTGCTACTTTATAGCAATTTCCGTCGTCTTTTTCATACAAGTAATTACTAATGGAAAATTTAAATATTTCCCATGACTCTTTAAACAATTTTCAATTGTTTAAACAAATGTAACTTATTTAAACAATGATTTATTCCCAGAAAATGTAAAAAATCATCGTATTTTCTGTTTGAAATGTAATAGTTTGTCATTGTTTGGAGAAGTAAATTTTTCAAAAAACATTATGTAATTATTTAAACAATTACT
>JAABKJ010000269.1:0-53973 GCA_011634705.1 Andricus grossulariae
CTTTAAGGGTTCGGGTCCGGACTGGAACCTTTCATTTCTCAAGGGCCCGGGTCCGAACTCTGGCCCTTTGAGTTTTCAAGGGACCGGACCCGGAACCGAACACTAGAGGAACCCTTTAATATCGGGTCCAAACTAAAAAATTCCTTACTTGTAATAAGTTCCTTTTTACACGGCACTTATGACTGTGCAGTAGGGTTAGGGGTTACTTCTAGATGCACAGTAGAGTTACATAGCATTTACATCGGCGCAATAGAGTTCAGTCGCTCATATGTAATCGTCCGCGAAGAAAGGGACCTGATGCGCGGTAGCTACATTTTACAGGAGGAGCAATTGAAGAGGCGTTTCAATACAGGAACTCCATAAGAGGGCTTTACTTTGCAGATTAATAACAATTTGAATTTTTCAGATATAGGAATAATATTTTTTATGATGAAAGAGAAAATAAAAAGCTGTTGATTAGTGACAAAAACTAAAAATTGATTTTTTCCGCATTAGGTCCCTTTCTTCGTGGACGGTCACATATAGCTGAGCAGATAAGAAACACGGCACTTTCGTCTGCGCAGTATAGTTACATGGTACTTACAGCTGCGCAGTACAGTCACATGGCGCTTACGGATGCGAAGTATAGTTACACGGCTTTTATGGCTGCTTAGTAACGTTACGGGTTACTTTTATATGCGCCACATTGTTACATAGCAATTACATCTGCGCAACAAAGTTCTAGGACACTCGTGGATGCGCAGTACAGATGGGCAGTAGAGTTCCGTGGTACTTACGGATGGCAGTAAAGTTCTAGGCCATTTACGGATATGCACTTGCTATATAGCACTCATTGCTACGCAGTAATGCTAGGCTAATGATAGAGGCACAGTTTAGTTACATAAGGCTTTTATCTTCGCAGTAAAGGTCCATCGAAATTGCGGATGCGCAGTATATTTACACGTTCCTTATGAATGTGCATTAATGGTAGGGGTACTTATAGATATGGAACATTTCGAGGTCAAATCGCAACCGGAAACAAAACTAAAGCAAACCCGCTCCAGTTCCTACACGCTATATGTGTATAATGTATTACACTTACACAAACAATGCAATGTTGAATGACTTGAGAAATACTTTATGAATTTATTAATTTATCTATTGTCAAATATAAGTACGGATTCAATATTCGAAAAATCAGAAAGCTAACATGAATTTTGGAAATTTTATCAATTGGTAGATTTTTGTCAAAGTCCGTACGAGGATTTTTTTTCAATAACAGAATACAAATTTAAGGTTAAAAATCATAAATTCAAAAAAGCAAGTCAAATTTTGGAAATTACACATAATTGGTAGATTTACAGGACAGTAATGAAGAAGTAAGTTTTCGAGCCACAAATTACGAATTTTAGGTTAAAATTCAGAAATTAATCATTTTCACTGAAATTTCTAAACTTTTATTAAAATGGTATATTTCCGTGTAAGTCAGTACAAACAGGGTTTCTAGGTCACAGAAAACGAATTTGGTGTCAAAATTTAACAAGTTAACCAGTCGATTCAATTGGTGAAGGTTTAAGTTAATTGGTTGATTCTCGTGAAGTCAGAACGAGGGGGTTTTTTGAGTCAAAAGTAAACAATTCAAAAATTTAACTCAAAATTCGGAAAATTAGACTGAATTGGTTAAATTCCTTGAAATTGAAAAAGAAGAGGTGTGGGGGGGGGGATCGATTCTAAAAGTACGACTTTTGTGAAAAGTATAAGTCAGTACCAGGGGGTTTTCAAGTCAAAGGTCACGAATTTGATGTAAAAATTCAAAAATTCAAGAAAGCAGAGTTTTTGCGTCGCAAATGTTTTTCGTGGTATATAATGATACATCATCAACTCGAGGGTCTACGTTTTTCATAAATGTATCATCTTTAAAATTATTTTATTTTATATCAACACATTTAATTACTGGCAGTACAGATGTGTATCATCAAAATTATTTTACATTGAGAAACTCAGGTGATTTGGAGAATAAATATTTTTCAGAGATAAATTTCATGAAGTCTAATTTCATCACAGTTTTATTGTAAAGGGTTCGAAATCTGCCATAGAAGAAGCAGCAGCAACATATTGGTCGTAAACGTAGCCCGTTCTTAGGCCTCAGAACAAATATTGCCTTTCAGATAATGATAATATTGATAATTGAAATCAGACGAGTTATTATTACTCTCAAAATCTGATGAATTTTTGTATTTTTGTAAATGTAAAAGTGAGCCCTAATGCCCTATCTTCATCAAGAGAGTTTCGTTGCATTCTTTATGACATGGCACATTTTTCGACATGATAAGTGTCTTCGGAAGTCAACAGTTTTTTCCGACGCTTGTGAAAAATTGCGTTTCTCTTTTGTATATCATCGTCCACTATAATCAAGGTTTATTTATCTTACGGAAAAAAAGGTCCTGAACTTGAATGTGTTGTTGAATTTAGATTTTCCGATGATTTTCAATGTTTCTCTGATACATACATACAGACTGACACCTTTGTAATAATCGTTTTTTATGACTGAGGGGGTCTCAAAACGTGAAGATTTGTTGAAAACCGACAAAGTTCAATTTTACGTAAAACTAATACCTTCTCATTATAGGATGAGAATGTAACAAAAAATTTGCTTGACAAAATATAAGGTATTGTTGGATCGATAATTTAGTTTGTTAAAACAATAGTAATTAGGAAAATGCGTCCTTTTCTTTCTTCAAGCATTATAGTCAAATGTAGCCTTAGTCCCAGGAGGATGTTGTCTCAGCTTGACGATTTTTCGCTTGACATATTTTCCATCACTTCACTTTTTTCATAAAAATTATTAAACAAAGCATTGCACTTCAAAATGTAAAGCAAAATTTTGTAGTCAAATAAATATTGGATCTGAAAATTCTCATAAGTTTTCAAACCGATTTTGTTTTTGAATTTGAAAACGACTTGAAAAAAGTAAGCTTAGCCCCACTCTTTCCTAATAATCCAAACAATACCAAGTGCTTGAAATTTGCCTCAAAACAGACAAATCAAAAAAGCGTCAAAGTGAAAAATCTTCGTCTTGTAGTAGGTATTAATGAATAGAAGCATATACTTAAAATACATTTCTGATGATTATATATTACAAATTACATAAACAATTAAAAAAATATATATAACAGCTCATGGTCCCTTATTTCATACGCTGAAGAAAATAGGAAATTGCAGTCGCCAATAACAGTCATAATCTTCATTGATATATTGCATTACACTTTAAATTAAGCTGTAGTTATATAATTCCCCATTCACACAATTAGATTCTGGAATGTATTGTATTTATATTATTATGTTATATTTCTATTTATCAAATTGTTTCATGTATTAAGTTATACCATTCAAGAACAGGACGCAAGGAAATTATACTGTGAAAAAAAGATCTATAGTTTTAACAGTGATGAGTGTTGGGTTTGAAATATTTATTGCAATCACCTTACTAATTTTATCCAAAGAACTTAAATGTACAACACAGTTTACCATAATAGATACATTACGTATGGATTCAAAAGAACTACAATACAATTCCTAACCTGAAACCAATGTTCGTATTACTTCAACCCTGGAAACTTAAAAAAAATTTATTTATCAGAACTTCTTCTAGTTTCGAATTGTATCTTGTGCAAGTCGACTGAAAAGGCTCTTCTTATCATCCTGAATAAGCCTGATGAGTTTAACGGTTCGTTACTGAAAATTCGCAAGATAATAATAGCCTTCATCGGATAAAATTATAGATATGTAGCTTAAAAATTAAAAAAATATAATTTTATCGTTTTTTTTAATCCTTATAAATTAAGGGTGTAGATGAATGCCGCCTAAAGATACAACTCTAAAATTATTCGAGATTCGTTGATGGTTGCCTAGAGGAGTTTCGTTTATTTCTTGTTGGTTCAATTCAACAACCGCGCCACTGTACATGTTTATTTTCACCCGTTTTTTTCTGTCATTGATATGATATATACCACGAAGAATTGTATTATTACGTTGTAATATTGCAAAGACGTCACCAGTCAATGTTGCTAAGACATTATGCTCTTCGGTGGGCACGGTTCCACAGACTCTATGTGCTATCAACAATTGAATTGGTTTATCAGGAGGAAAAGTGTAACTGCAAATTTGGAATAGCTGATGCGGATTACTGTGGGAAATGAGCCGAATATTTTCAATTCTAAATCCAAGTAAGGTAGAAGGGAGGGAAGATGCATGCCTGCCAGAAGGAGACCTCGACCTGGCACGAAGAGCAGTCTCAGCATGAGGAGACCTGACCGGAGAAACATGTCTATCAGGTGAATTAGAAGGTCCAGAACGAGGAATATGAGGGATAGGCTCGCCATTAGGTAAGCAGTCAAACTCTAAGCTCAACTCTGCAACAACAAACAGAGAATTAAATGATTCTTGAAGTATACAGTCACATGTTGGTATTGACTGTGTGCAATTTATAAATGAAAATTTATAAATGAATCACTGTGTGTAAGTGCGCGGCTGCAGAACTTGCAGTTGTATGATTTCGTTGCGCACTTTCAAACGCATCCATTTTGCGAATCGACACAAAGAACAGACAATGCGTACCTGAATCGAAATTTAGAAATAACTGACTGCGCCCGAAGTGGCTTCTGTAGAACTTGAGGTTATATATTTCGCATGGCCACTTTGAAACACATCCATTTTGCAAATCGAATGAAAAGACGCGGGAAGTGCACTATAAGGATAAGTTACTTTGCACATAGAGCAATAAATATATTTCTAAAACTTCTTTGACCCTACTTTGAATCTCGAGAATCTACAGTTGTCAATCTCATGACTCTACTCTGACGTTGTTTAACCTCGATTTCAATGCTGGTACTGTTTTGAATTATTTGAACCTACAGTTTAGAACTTCAAAATACTCTGACGTTTTTTAACCTCTTTTTTATGATATGACCACAAAATTAATTATAAACTAACAAATATTAGTTACTTTAGTTCAATTAACTCATTCGACGGCTTAGTGACTACAGATACACCCGAAGAATACAAATATTTAGTTCGGGCACTTCGCATCTACTACGCAGGCATGAGAAATCAAACGTCGCACGCAACTGTTTCAGGAAAATTTATTTTCTTTGGAAAGAGGTTCCGCATAATTCACAACTCGATTGGCATAAAGTATTGGAAAGTTATTTATGCGATAGAAAACTGCAGTTTTAAATAGTCACGGTATATTTATTATTCGAAAAATGCAGAGAAAAATTGGATCTGCTCGTTCCAAATGACGCAGTGAACTGGGTCAGTGCTCGCAGTGTACTCGTAGTACAACTTGCATTACACAGGATTGCGAGGGCCTGAGAGGACATTTTCTGAAAAGGAAAATGCGGGGGTGGGAGAAAAGTAAGTTACCGATCGCAGAGACGTTTCACGTTGGATGCAACCATGGTGAAAACTGTTCCATAAACTCTAAAGAAAAATCCATTCAAAGTACAATGTTAAGTGTCACAGAAATACTCATCAATATGAATATCACGACCTCTTATTAAATTTTACGAGAAGTTCTCTTAAATTTATTGAGTTTTTTGTACATTCCATCTAACTTTTATTAAAATCAACAAGCGTATGGTAAAATCCTGGTTCAGTGGCTTTTATCATACAAATTTTGGATGTATGTGAAATGAATTTAGATTGAATTCTCACTCATTTCTGACGAACTCAAATAATGTTGGGGAAAAACAGCAATTTTGATAGAATGTAAATTGAATCGCGCAAATTCTGATTTGCGTATAGGTTACAAAATTTTACTTAAAATCATAGATATATCATATCTACCTATATAATCAAGATTAACCACCAGGGATATGATGACAGTATGAAAAATTCTCATCTTTACTAATCACAGGAAAAATTTAATTGAATATTGATGAATATTTTGAATTATACTGTAACTAAAAAATACTTTAGTGCTGTCTTAGAATATATGCTGAATCTTATAGTCGTTATCTCAAAGATTATCAGCGTTGAACTTCTCCTTTTAAGATATTTACATTTCATTAGAGTCAGTTTCAAGAAAAAAGTTTAGTTGATAATTTCGTTAAAACTGATCTCACAATTATATAATCTTTTACATCTTAGAAAAATACGGTGAGAAAATTGTACCTTTTTAAATGCAGAACACCATTTTTACATATCCAGCTTCAAATATAATAATTTTAATGCAAATTTAGTTGTTTGTAACGCCCCAACTTAAAAACGATTAGTTGTATGAAAAATTAAATGAGACATAAATGTTTTATTTTTCCATGAGCTTTCCAAATATAATTTTAGAAAAAAATGTTGGTGATAAATAATTATATTGTAAATAAAAATGGTTGAAATGAAAAGTGACTGGGATTTTGAAAAATTACCCTTGATATTCAAAATCAGGGGACTTTTTTACATCTATGGGAAATTCTATTTTTCCGATTGAAATGAAACATTCACTGTTCTAGGTTTGCGGTGATATTCTTCAGTGTCATTTTTCAGGATTTTCCAATAGCTATAATCACTTAAAAATTTCAGTTGAGCATAAATTTGAGCAAGCAGTTCAATTTTCTAGGGTCCTGTTTCAAGAAAGCATGAAATCATCATCAAATTGTAAAACTGTATAGAGTTCGTTATATGAAATTGAATTAACAAATGTCAGTGCTTACTTGTACCAAAAAATTCTTTTTAAAAAACCGTTGGAAGGCTTATAAAATTACTCATGAAGTTTGAAAGGAGGAATCAATCTCCCAGAAATAAGTTCAAATAACTCAATAAATTTCAATCAAAAGAAAGAAGATTTGTCTCCGACTCGAAATTCCGCGGTTGTAGAAATTCCTATCAGTACAAATGGTTCTGTTCAAGAGCGTGACTTCATTTCTATGGAAATCTTGACAGACATATACTTGCACGCTTAGTTTGATTACGAATATAACTAGGCTAATCTAGGTTCAGAGTAACTGAAGATGCTGTGAAATGGTATACATGGAAAGAGCGCCTTCAAGTAGAAATGTTTCAGAAAGTCATCCTCCAGATGAGGAACATTTGTACAAACATACCTAGTTCATTTTCGCGTAGAGTTGCAAAATCGATGGTAGAAAGATATCTAGATTCCTTAGAAGACAGAAAACACGGCAAGATATATTTAAACGGCTACACGGGATTTTATGACTTCCTCAAAAATCATAACAGCTACTTAATTCGTATACAGAAGGCGGGATCATCAACAACTCAAAAAAAGAAAACGTCTGCCTGCGTGATGCGTTTCTTCCTACAGGCTAAAATTGAAGCGCTGAAATAGCAACCAGAACATCATCCTGATGAAAAAATTGACTTCACTGTTGAGAAAAAAAGAATTAATTTCATTGAAATCAATAGTAAACTGCAGCTGGGAAGAGTGGAACAGGCCACACCTATGATAATGAATAATATTTTAATGAGAATATTAATGTCATCTTCATTGCTACAAATATGCCATCCAGTTGAACTAGTGAGAGATAATTCAAACGCTGATAGAGTAGAACTTTTTGCTTACGGACCTGCAATCAATTTCACCGCAGCAGCAAGCGCCGATGATGACAATAAGATACTGACAATAGTTTTCAAACACTTCAAGGAAAACGTACAGAAGTTGATGGAGAAATGTCCGGTAATTTTGGATTTTAAAGAAGCTAATTGTGAAAGGTGATACCAAATTTTTAACTATGGTCATCTCTTTGCAGGCTGAAAAAACCTGGGTAGCTTTTAAACCTGCACGAACCGCTCCTTTCATTATAATCCACGGTGCGCTAATAAGAAACATAATTATTGCGATCTTGCAAATTTTTGTTATCTCTAGAACTTTGAAAGTAACAAAAAAATTTGAACATAGAAACTTGATTTGTTATACTTTAGAGGCTCGCAAGGCAATAGAATTTATGACTTGATATTTGATGAAACTCACGTAGATTCTAGCACAAACTTTATGAATGCATTTTTATGAGCCTATGTATGTGTTTATGTCTGGAACATTCTACAGGAAGCTAAACAAATTTTGCGGTCAGAGTGAAAACGCTGTTACTGTGAAGTTAAATACGCAATAAGATTGCATAAAGTAAAAAGTAAAATAATGAAAAAGGCGTTTTCGTTCTGCAATCCTAAGCATTTGTTCCAAAAATTTGTTGTCTATTTTTAAAACACCAAAATATTTGCTGAACTCAAATGTAAATGTTCAAAAATATTCATTCAATAAAAATTGGTTGTCTATTTTTAGAACGTCAAAGTATTATAAATGTCATAGTAATGGCACCTGAAGACCGATCTTGCCGGGATTGTGAGGGTGCGATTGTAAATGATTATGCATCATGTAAGGAATGTAACATCTTTCATCACCCAGGTTGTGCGTATCAGGGAAAAATTCTCTAACAAGGTGTTTTAAAAAAATACTGTGACGTACAAGCAAAATCGCCAACAAAGATCTCCAAAGAAGACATAGAGTGTCTCTTGAATAAATATAACACAATTTTAAGAGTCAATCTGAAGAGAGACATATCAAACGATATTGAACAACATATATCTGAGTGCTTAGCGGGAATAAAGGATGAGCTGTCTCGGACAATTAGGAAGGTGGAAGCCAGGATGGAGAATACTAAATAAGATGTGAATATCCTTTCAACTAGATTGGACACGGTGGAACCTAATGTGAATACTATGCAAGAATCGATGGTTCCAAGAAAATATGCGGATGTGCATCATATATCAAAGCACACAGGTAACATTTTTATTTCTAACGCTAATGAAAAGAATCGGTGAAGAGACTCTAGGAACAAAAGATGATGATTTTTGGCCGAGCAGATTCTCCTGTGAATAGTGAAAACCTTCGAACCACGTCCACAAACTCCACATCCTGTAATGATACTACACTTGTTCAACACGCTCTTGAAGCCAAAGTCATGGATATCATTACATTCAGAGATCATCATTCAATTTCAGTAATTAACGCTTACCGTGTGGGTGCACGTTCGCAGATCGACAAGCTTAGATGAGTTAAGCTTTTGTTACAATCGCAGAAAGAAGCAAAATCATGCCTGAATCAATTTGCAGTATTGTAAAGAACAAACTTTCTCCCATTGCATGTAATAGAAATAAAATTAAAAGCAGATCTGACGAAACATCAGCAACAGGAGTTAAAATAAACCCTGGATATACTGAAAGCACGCATGGATGAAGGGAAGGCAGATCCACGATTAGGATGATCCCAAAGCTAACCAAAAACAATCAACACATTTAGGAAGCTGAAAGGTGCAGGCAAGCAATAGAATCTATACAGGATGGGTCAGACCATCAATCAGTTTAATACCGATTGATTGATTTTTAGAGGTGTCCCAAGTCCGTTGAAATACAAAAGTTAACCGGGTAAGGAAATTCGTAGATTTATTTCTGTATGATACTATTGCAATGAGCGAAACGTGGCTCAGATCACATATCAGTTGAGCTGAATATTTCAATGACCGTAATTTCACATGTCATAGAAGTCAACGGACAAGGGGAATGGGGGGTGGAGCCCTACTAGCTATCGTCAGTAAATTCAAGTCGCTAGCATTAAATTTAGATGATGTATTAAACAAGTTCGTCTCGGAAAATGCAGCGACTGTAAAAATTCTTTTACCACCTGGTTCTTTCAGCCTACTAAACATATATATTCCGTCGGATCTAATTCTCAGTGATTTTTCAGAAGTTATCAAAAGGTTGGAAGATGTGTTGATACTTCACAACAATCTAATTTTGATTTTAGGTGACTAATACAAGAAAGTTCTGTTTGGATCAAGATGGTCTTTTACCGGACCGTAGAGCATTTTTTTCAACTCACAAATTAATAAACTTAAACTATCCCAATTTAATAGAATGTTAAATAAAGATTGCCTGGGTTTAGATCTAGTATTCACGAGCCTTTCGGAGTGCAACGTTCAGCATGTCAAGCCGATGATACCTGAGGACCTGTACCATCCTTTGTTTGGTACTAACCTTAATTTGAACAAAGTAAATGAGCAACTGGTTACTTTTCATTATGGAAATATATCAACAGTGCGGTATGACTATAGAAAAGCTGATAGAGCAATTATTATCACAAAGATATGGGAGATAGAATGGAATGATTCATATAAAATGAATAGTGCCAAAGAGGCGTGCAAACTCCTATATTCTAAGCTGTTCTTAGTTATTGACCAAGTGATACAGAGTCGATTTCAAAAATAGTATTCAAAACAGCCAATTTATAAACCTAAAATGAAAGAGAGGTTATGAAAATAAAATAAAGACATCGATTCAATATCATTGAATCGAAAAAAATGGTAAAAAAACAGAGGCACAAAAAAAAAAAGAATTGGGCTGTACCAAAAACTAAACCTTCGAATACTAATGTATTTTGACGTGCTCAAAACAAATCCGGGGCCAGAAATACTCCATGGCACACCATTTCCTATGAAATTGCAAAAAGTCACCCTTAAAAACCAAAAATTCCACCGTGAAGTGGATCAGCATTAGGAAAGCGTCTAAAAATGACTGCGAGATCCACTATATATGTGATGTGATGCACTGACTCTAAATCCGGAAACAGGATTACTCCACCACCGGCCATTTACCCCCCCCCACACACACTCCTACATTACCAGATTTTACGATTGCGAAAAACCACCGCTAAAACCCGAACATTCAATTTCTACTGGAAATTTTGTTATCTTCTGTATTCATTTTAAAGCCCATTTTTATCGCCTGCGTCTGTGATTAGTGCAGTTTCACGTGGCGACGGTGGGCAACAGATACGGAAAGGATTGCCTAGATTTTGGAATTATTTTACACAGTATGAGGATACTGAAAGTTTCGTAAGTGATTCAGACTTCGGCTTTATTAAAATATATATAGATTGGGTCTGGCAATCATTTAAAATTGGTTTTTACATTTATATATAATACTAATTCCCCTTGAAGTAGTGACAGTTGGTGGTAAATGGCCGATGATGGAGCATTTCTGGTCCCGAATTCGGTTTCAGCACGTGAAAATATATAAGAATTCATAGGTCTAGTCTTTGGTACAGCCCACTTTTTTTGCGTGCCTGTGTTATATCACATCACTTAGATCCGAAATAAAGAAATTGATAGACAAAGACTAAAATGTATACACAACAAAGTGCAAAAAGGTGCAAGAAAAAGATCCCGGGAAATTCTGGTCCTACATAGGAGAGTTGAAAAAGAAATCTAGGATTGCAGGTATCATGCAGTACAACGCAAATGCGTTAAATGATCCTGTAACAATTGTTGGATCATTCGCTACTCATTTTTATAGCGTGTATGAACCTGCTAAGCAAGCAAGGCTTTTGAGACCTAACTTAAATAGTACTTATATGGGTTATAAGCTTAAATGTGGAAAAATCGAAATTAAAACAGCTATGAAATTATCACCGAACAAACTCACTTTAGGTACCTATTGAGTTGCATATTTTCTATTAAAAGACTGCGCGGGATCTCTGGCTAAAGCACTTTGCTTTATATATCACTTGATACTTGAAAAAGGTACCTTCCCTGCAGTCTGGAAAGAGGCCAGAGTTTATCCTTTTTTTAAAGCAAGAATTAGAAACGGTATGCAGGATTATAGACCAATATCAATTATAAAGAACTTTTGAAAAGTTCTTGAGATATATAAGATCTTATTTGCAGATGATAGTAAAGTGTACATGGAAATGACTTGCGTTAGAGATTGTACAACGCTACAGGTGAAGCTGATGGAGTTCCTCCAATGAAGAAGAGAAATGGGTTTATCTATGGATGGTAATGAGCGTTAAATTTTGACTTTGACCAGGAAAACTGTGCTGACTTGTTTTTCATATAAAGTCGAAGGAAAAAAATTGAAACGAATCTATTTAGCGAATGATCTGGGTCTTTAAAATTATTCTTAGTCATCGTGTAATAAGCATATTGATTGTATTGCGAAAACTGCTAATGAAATGCTAGGGTTAATGTTGCGCTGATGTAAGAATCTACGAAGCATAGAAACTCATACAGTCCTATGTTATGCTGACCTGCGCTCGATGCTAGAATAGGCATCCGTTTTATGGAGTCCACACACCCAATTAGCAAAGGAATAATTGGAAAAGATACAGAAGAGATTCCTGAAATTTGTAGTGTTCACAGAAGATGATATTCATCGCGTCAGAGGAAGTGATTACACTTAACTAACTCTGTAAAAGGATCGATACAATTAACATTCAAGAAAGGCATTTATTACTTTCACTGGAATTTATTTTTAAAGTATTGAAGGAAATGATAAAATCCCCTGACATTTTGGAATCAATCACTCTTGATTTACCTCCAAAAAACAGTAGAAGTGATTTTCTTCTGTATCTGCCACCAACGTCAAGTGATAAATTGTACTGCTCGCCGATTTACAAACTATGTAGAAACCTGAACGATTTATAGTCTATAGCGGTTAACATCGATATATTTGTTATGTCTCTGATTAAATTTATACAACAAGCATGACCTTATATGGGAAAATCATAATCAATCAAAATAAGCTGCGATAATTAGTATTGTATGTTCAACTTCCCGTTCAGGTCACTCATTATATTTGCGTGTCCTGAACTTTCTACCTCAATTCGAGTCTTCCGAATGCACAGTAATTTTTTAATTTGTCCCCTTCATATTTGTTTTATAATTTGCAGTTTTGAACATCATTACATGAATTAATGATATATCAACACTTTATAATGTGAAAACAGTATTTATTATTAATAAAAGTACCATCACCACTAATTTCAATTACTCACTTGAACAAAATTCATGAATTAAGTTAGGCCTAAATGATCGCTCAAATTTCCTTTCAAGAGACTTGAAGAATTTTTATTTTCACCAAATTTGCCACTTCGTAAAGTTTTATACTTGAAACTTGCAAGTACGTAATACGTAAACGAAGAGAATAATACTACCCCATGTGTTATCAACTCCAGGAAATTTGACACTAGCTGAGCCCAAGCTCAAACCATTGCAAAATTCAAGCTTGACCCAGGCTAGGGGCCCTAGCCTGGCCCAAGTCTGGAACCGGGAAGAACCTTAACATTTTTGCACGGGTTCTTAATATAAGAATACTTACTATGGAGTAGACCAGTCTCACATAATTTCGGATCCTGTATGTACGATTTAATATAACCCTGTTTTTTTGTAAACTGTTGGGTTGTCACAATAAAAAATCAAATAAACAATTAAAACAAGATTTATAACAGCTTATGGTCCTTTATTTCATACGTTGAAGAAGATAAAGAATTGCAGTCACCAATGACAATCATATTTTTCATTGATATCTTGCATTACACTTTAAATTTAACTACAGATATAATAATTCCATAATTACACAATTAGGCTCTGGAAATAGGATCTATTTAAAACATAAAGTCTTGAATTATATTTGTATAAAGAAATATCAATTTTACAATGTATTGTTTTTATTTTATTATGAAACAGTTCTTTTAAGTGTTTCGTGTAATATAAGAACAATCAATTATGTGTGAAATATTACTGTAAAATCAAAGTAATATTTCAGAGCTAGTCTCAGATATTACAAAAATAGTGGTACTAGAATGAGAACACTGGTGTGAACATAGATTTATTTGTTTCACATTGAAAATAACAGCATGAATTTATACTATCCAAAAACAGGACACGCAAAAAATGATACCGTTAAAAAGAGATCTCTAGTTTCGACAGTAATGAGTGTTGGGTTTTAAATATTTATTACAACCACTTAACTAATTTCATCGAAGCACCTTGAATATACAACACAGTTTACCATGATATATACATTACATATGCATTCAAAATAATTATAAACCAATTTCTATCTTCAAAGCAATGTTCGCATTTCTTGAACACTAAAAATTTACAAAAAATAAAAATATTAGAACTTTCTTTCATTTTAAATTCTATCTTTTGTAATTCGACCAAAAGTGCTTTTCTTATCAGCCTAAATGTGTCTGATGAGGGTAACGTTTCGTTACTGGAACGTCGCAAGATAATAATAGTCGTTATTAAATAAAAGTCTGCATGTTTGGCTTAGGCATCAGAAAAGTATACTTTGGTTTCAAAACCTTTCTTTAATTTATCAAAATCATGAATTTTAGTGTTTGTTTCCATGCAATGCAAATTTCAAGAGTTTGTCCAAATGATGGAATAATTATTTAATTCATGATACGCAGCTTCAATTATTCGAATCAGTATTTTGATGTATACGGATTTTCAAATACCACCAAATTCGCAAGTTCTCGCTGTATTAGTTCTGCTCAAAATGCATACAAGTTAAAGTGATTGTATTCAAAATTAGTCAATTTTGAATAGTTAAATTTATGATACGAATTTCAGGATTTATGAATTTTCTCACAATAATATAGTTCCACTTACTATTTAATCAACAGACTGATTTTAATTGAAAGTATACTCATGATGAATAAAAATAATTGATAACTGAGGTAATTAGGACCATTTTCAAAAACATATAAATTAAGGGTGTAATTTTGAGCCTTCTAGAGATACGATTCTAAAATTATTTGAAATTCGTTTATGGTCGCCTGAGGGAGTTTCGTCCATTTCTTGTCTGTTCAATTCAACAACTGCGCCACTGTACATGTTTATTTTTACCCGTCTTCTTGTGTTATTGATATGATATATTCCACGAAGAATTGTATTATCAAAGTACAATATTGCAAAAACGTCACCAGTCAATGTTGTTAAAACATTTCGCGCTGCTATTGGCGTGGACACAAAGGCATTGTTTCCTATTCTCAATTGAATTGGTGTATCAAGGGGAAAAGTGTAACTGCGGATTTCAAATATCTGATGTGGATTAGTGTGGGAAATAAGCCAAATATATTCAATCTTGAATCCAAATATGGTAGAAGGGAGGAAAGAAGCATGCCTGGCAGGAGGAGACCTCGCACGAACACGAAGAACAGTATCGGCAGGAAGGGACCTGACCGGAGAATGATGTCTCTCGGGAGAATTAGGAGGTCCGGATTCAGGAATATGAGAGATAGGGTCACCATTTGGTAAACAGTCAAACTCTGAACTGAACTCTGCAACAAGAAATGGAGAATCAAATGTTTCCTAAAGTATAAAATTAAATGCTGGTATTGACTGTGTGCAATTTCTTTTATTGAATTTTGAAAGAAGTCCAGTTGATTTACTGTTTTTTTTAGTACATTCCATCTAACTTTCAGTCGAATATACAGGCGTATAAAAAAATCCGAGTTCAGTTGCTTCAACCATACACAATGGGGATTCCCCAGAAATAAATTCAGATTATATTGTTACTCATTTCTGACAAACTCAAATCAAGTTTGAAATAAAATAGCAATTTTGATAGAATGTAAATGAAAACGCACGAATTCTGATTTGCATCTAGCTTAAAAAAATTACCTAAAATCATGAATATATTTACCAATAGAATTGAGGATAACCGCCAGGGATATGACGGCAGTACAAAAAATACACATAATTTCTAATCACATAAAAAACGTATGTAAGTATTGATGAATAATTTGATAAATACTGCAGCTATAGAATATTCTGGTGCTGTCTCAGATCATATAATGAATCTCATAGTCGTTATCTCAAAGAATATAAGCGTCAAGCTGTCCTTTTGAGATATTTACGTTTCATTAAGGTCCGTGTCAAGATAAATTTTTGTTAATGAATGTGTAAAAACTGATCTCACAATTACATAATCTTTTACATTTTGGAAAAATCCGTTGAAAAAAATGTACCTTTTTAATTGCAAGACATTATTTTTGCATCTTTCTTGGGAAGCGGGGGGTGGGGGGGGGTCGATAGAAAAATTTTTTTTTCCTTCAAGGACCTTGAGCCTTGGATTATACCGGAGCACTCAAAATATATTTTATTTAATAAATATGTGACTGTTTTTTTCATTTCTAGATAGTTATATAAATAAAACAAAAAAATTTATTCTCACGGGAAAAGTAAACTTTATTTTCGACTTTTATTTTCGCAGGTCAAATATTAATTTTATTGAAACACGGTTACGACAACTGTTAAGGACTTGAAAGAAACTATTGAAATTGCGTTAAAAAAACATGCTTCTAATAGATATGAAACATTTAAAGGGTGAGACATCAACTTTCATTTCAGATAAAAACAGAAAAAAATATTCCCCTTTTCTAAAAAAAACTCAAACTTGTTCTTGACTTTATTTTTTGAATGTGAAATATGTATTCTGTTCGAAAATGCTTCACAGAAATGAAACTCCCTATTATGTGCGGTAGCAAATCCACGTGAAGTCCAATAGAAAAACTGCAAATCGAGAAAGAATTGAGCTTCTTAAAGTGAAAATTGTCATATTTTTACTTTGGAAAACAATAACAAATTTTAATTTTTGTCTTTTGATGAGGGCTTTTTAGTCCTATTTATCAGCATTTTATGCGTGCCTCTATTATTCAAAAAATTTCAAGGTTTTCAAAAGACATAGATTTCTGTTTAATTTTGTGCACATCTATAGCAAATTCCATTTTGCTGATTAGAATCAAACTTTAACTAGACTGATGCGCAGTAATATTGTTCAGTGCCCTTTCTCAGGATTCTGCAATAGCTTTAGTCTCACTTTGATTTTGTCTTAAAGTAAATTTGATCGCGTAGTACAATTTCCTAGTATTCTGTGACAAGAAATTATAATTAAATTGTAAAATTCTATGGATTTCATGAAAAATGTCTGGCTATTCATATATCAAAATTTTGTCACGTGTTGTCACGGTGTTTTTCCAAACAAGAAGTGTTTATTATGAATGTATTATGATTTGTTTTACCAAACAAACATAATCCAGAAGAAGAGGATTGAATGCATACATGCTTATTCATTTTATATGTTTATCGCTTATCAGTTTTGTATTTATCTATTTACAAGTATCAAAGCATGAGTATTTAATTTGTAATAAGTTTGTATGAAGCTTTTTCAATAAGTAGTAGATTGCGCGTATCAAAAATTAATTTTTATATATGTTGTATTAGAATAAAAATTTGAATAGGGTATTAAGAAAAATTATTTATGAGCAACATTTGTGACAAAATAGAGTGCATGCGGCATAGATTAACTGTGAGGTAAGCATTCAAAATCTAAATTCAATTATGCAACAAGCAATATGTTGATATGGACTATGTGCAATTGCTAAATGAGAATTCAGAGATAATAGACACCGCGCAAATCAGCAACTAAGCTTCTGGATATGAGTGTTGTTAGACATCTTGACACTAAAGAGACCTATACGTCCCTGGGCGTTCCTTAGAGCCGCATTCAAGACATAAAATTCTATGGGCGGAGCATAAGCTTTCGGCCTTTGATATCGCCACGCATAATATCATGCATATGCAGAAAAGCTTGCATATCAATTTGTCCTTTCCGCGTTTATAAATCCCACAACATCAAGGGCTGCGCAGACTTCTGAATCTTCAATGTCCTCACAACTGAATTCTTTAGGGTACAGCTTACATCGTCGTGAATGTAGAAGATCCTCTCTCAAAAATGGTCAGGAAATACGAGATGATTGGCAAAGAAGCGTTTTTTTCCACACATACTGAGCTTCAAACGGCGATAGGTATGCAAAAAGCAAAGGGCTCATGGTATCGCCCTAAAAGACGCCTTTCTGGAAGGTGACGTTATTCGTTGTCACACGATAATTTTCAGATGAGATAATAAATTCAGTTTTCCAAAGAGGCATCAATCTCTCTATGCATCTCACGATGTGTGGATGTACCTTCAAGCTTTCCAACAGACAGATGATAAGTCTATAAGGGGTTGAATCGAAAGATTTGCGGTAGTCAATCATGGCCATTGACAGGGCGTGTTGATGGGCTGCAGCGTTTTTACAGACACACCTGTCAATTAGCAGGTTCTTTCGACAGCCTGCTACACCTTTTCTTGAACCACCTTCTTCATACATCCCACGCCACGCATAATACATTCGCCAAACAATCCTGTTGTTTAGGACAGCTGTAAAGATCCTATGCAGTGTGTTCAAACAAGTTATTGGTCTGTGATGCTCTGGGTTGGACAAGTTGCAATATATATATATATATACAAAAGCAGGCGTTAGCGAGCGTTTGTAAGTGTAAGTATAAGTAAGTGTGTACGTATGAAATTATGTCTTATGAACAAGGAATATTGTTATGAATTATTGCAGTTCTTGAAGAACTGGTAGGTGGCTTCTAGGAAGTGGCAAACCTATGCAAAGCTTCATCATCTTCATAAACATTACATGCTAGAGCATCTGAAATCTGTGAATCTCTGGAAAATTTCTAGGCACACTGTTCTCTGTTACGACAGACCCACAAAATTACAGACATAGCGCTTATTCTGGAAGTTATTAGTTATTAGTTATTAGGAAAACAAAACAAAAGTGTGTGCTACACGTGGCAAAAAAATTGTATCTGGAGATAAGGAACACACATTTTTTCACATCACAGAAAATCAAGCAAACCTTATAAGAAAATTCATTGATGAACAATTTAACATATCTCATCCTAAGTTTCCATCAAGTATATGCGGTACATGCCGTGTAACTCCATCTGAACTGATAATGAGCTGATAATGATTCATGTAATTGTTACATATGTATAACAGCAAGATATTATGGCTATCCAATGGAAAAGTTGGACAGACGTTTAAAACGGCAAGCATCTAGGAACATTGGTGCCTTAAATGGGTTGTATGGTGCTTCAAAAATTGTAAATCTTTTAACGACCGAACAAATGAATAAGGAGCCCAAAAGATCAATTCATGCTTGTAGAGAGTGCTTTCATGAAGTATGGAACGGTGAATATCATTATTGTGGCATTCCCGCAAAAGTCGCAAGTCGCTAGTCTAATTTTAAAACAGAAAGTTGATATACGAACGGAAAGCAACAGTGAGAGTACACAATAGCTAAATAATAAAATACTTCTTAATACTCTAGGTTTTCCAATGCGAATTAATATAAACCCAAAGCTGAAAAAGACGTAATTTTCGAGGCCGTAAAATTATACAATTTTCAAGTTATTACAGGTGCTTCGTCTAACCAACTAAAAAAACTAACAAATTTCCTTTTAAATACAGCTGGTAAACGATCCGTACCTACACAATATGCTCAACATGCAACTGAAAAATCTAAACTGTTAAAAATGTTTGGAATTCTACAACACTTCTGCAATACAAGGGTAAGGTGAAATTCTAAACAAGATATTGGAATGGTGAAACTGCAATACATGTATTGTAAGTGCTGTAATTGGCGGAGTCACCGTAGCGTGAACTCTACGAAATATTGTGAAATTCCAATACATCATGTATTGTAGCGTTACCTTACGTTTAAAAAAAAGCTTTCAATACATTCATTGGAAGTTTCTAACAGAAATTTTTTACAGTGTAAGACTCCTGAAAATGCTTATAAGGAAGGTATATTTGATTTTGATACAGATAATACAACTGAGAGAGAGAAAAGGCCTGTAGTCTGAGCAGATGCTGAGAAGTTCTGGAAGCTATTATAAATCAAGGAAATCAAACTGAAAATGTCGTTGTAGTATTAGTGGCCGATGGAAGTCAAGGGGTTTTGAAAATTTCTATGTCAGTACTTCCAGAAAATTATTTGCCCAACTTGGACTGCAATATCGATGACTAAAATTTTGATGAAGATTCAGATTTGTCTATGAAAAAGAGACGTTAATATTCTGAATATGGTAGTACTGGAATTAAAGCTAAACTAACTAGTGTCCATAGACATATAATGTTATCCATAGTACCCCAAGTTAAAGAAACATAAGAAAACATGAAACTTTTATCTAATTTCATTAAGATTATCAATATTTTCTTCAAGTTTGTTTGTGATTTTGAGCCGTTACTTATTGTTAATATTTAACAATCCGTAACAAAACGATCAGGAAAAAAAAATTTTAACGACGACAATTAGAAAGGACATATCAGAAAGGATTCGACCGATGATATGTGTGGTGTGAAAAATTTTCACGAATAAATAATGAATGTATGAAATTTAAAACATATAAAGATTTGAAGCATGACTATAAGAGGTGTTGTTCCATGAGTAAAGATGAAAAATTCGCTAAATATTGCCATGGTACAGTTAATTCACCCCTTTTTGAGTAAGTTGATAACGTTTATGTTATTCAGAAATGTATCATACACTGTTAGAGATTTTTTTTTGAAATTTCACGGAACATGTAGTGGAAGTTTTTTGCAGCTACATGTTTCGTGCAATTACGAAACGGTTTGTAATTTTCAGTACCGCTAACGGAATCATCTTTCAGTTACATGTTTCGTGAAAATCTGGAATTTTTTCGTAATTTTCAGTAAGAGTACACGTTTTTGGTTAATGAAAACTTTAATACATATACATTGTATATGTATGTATGAAAAAGGACTTTAGTATCACAGGTAAGTAACGCAAAAGGAATAGAAGGAACGTAATTATAGATAAAACATAACCTCCCATTTGTCACAACATGCAAAGGATTTTTATTATGGCATTATGGGCACAAAGAAAAAAAGGTTTCGGAAAAAAATATTTAATTATACCTTCAAGACTATTTCCGTACGCGAACAGTTCTTTGCTGGGCAGTGGCAGTCTACATGTCAAAGTTGAAATGACTGTACTGCGACTTAAGCGAAAACGGTGCAGCGACGTTCTTCTGAATGGTACCGAAGGTGTCCGTGTCATATGAAGTATTTTCCTAATTTCACGAAGTATTTTTGTGGTTTGCTCAAAAAATTTGTAATTTCACGTTAAATTTGTGAATTTACGAAAATTTGATTGTAATCCGAATTAAGTAACAGACATTTGGAAACCTCCGTTACTTTTGCGTATAAAATGTTGTGAAACTTTCCAAAAATTTTTAATAGTGTACCTGAATTACACATACTGCAAGGGTTCGTCAATCACTTCTTTTGGGACGGCTCAGTCCCACTGGTAGGTGCAGGAAAGGCACTAAAGTGGCCAATGAAACTGAAATCGCCATCTCTTTAGCAGCAAGTTTGAGTGTCTGCGGTGATCGCTGACTGAAACTCGACGCAGACACGTTTGGACATTCATCGTCATATATCATGGGAACCCGTAAATATTTTTCAGGTTTTATTAGCTCAAATCAAAGACAAGAATCGATAGATTACCTCTTGTCAAGTTTAGTTTTTTTCCATTCATATCCTCAATCACTGCACGAGTTGAAATTGAGAAAGATAACTTGAGAAATACTTGGCGATCACCGCTCTCGCTGTCGACATTTGTGGTCGCCAACTTAAACTTGACATTTAAGACTTGGTTATCTTTGTCGTACTTCGAGAAAGGAATCGTCATCTTAAATGCAATCGGTCATCAATTCCCTTGTGTACAAAGCTGTCTACATAACAGATAAAGATAACTTACAAAAGGAATTACAAAATGTTAAACAAATCCTAATACAAAACGATTACGCAAACAAAAAAGTTAAGAAAGCAATGAGAAAACACACTCAAAAATACACGTCAACACAACCCACTAAAGAAAGGAAGAGAAAAACGACCACCATCCTACCCCATATTCAAGGCATCACAGAACAAATAGGGAGAATTCTCAAAAACACAACATCCAAACCATATTTGAAACACCTGCGAAAATAGGACGACTTCTAAACAATCATAAAGATAAAAGGACACATCTCAGTGATCCAAGAGTATATAAAATTCCTTGTTTTTGTGGCAAAGTCTATATTGGAGAAACCAGGAGGGCGGTGATCCAACTTGTGAAGGAACATGAGAGTAAAGTCAGGCTAAGACATTTCAGGAATCAGCACTAGCTGAGCATCATATTGAAACAGGACATAGCACTTTATTTGTCAAAACAACCGTCATCGCAGAAGCGTACAACATTTTTTCAAGACAACATACAGGAGCGATCGAAATCTTAAAACACCCTAATAACATCAACAGGGACAATGGATATAATACTAATTCGATTTGGCTTTTCAACCTCCCGGGTTTCTTAAAAAAGACTTGATTGGCCAATCAAGTTCGAGCGGTCCCAACCGTGGGGCGCTCTGCTCAATCATAGGCATCGTAGAGAATCTATATAAAAACAACATAACCTGAAACTTCAGTTTCAGGTCAGCCCTGAGGCAGTGAACTGCAATGTTCACGAAACGTCGGCAAGATTCGTAGTTTTGCACACGATTAAGACCCGAAAAAAAATTAAATTTTGAATTTGAATCTATCATAATGAATCATCGTGAAAGCATTAAATCTATTATTGCTGGTTTATTTTATCAGAATTGAGCTTAATTCTGAAGAGTTGATTATCTGCTCAACGGGCAGAGGAAACATAATCTAATTGGTCGATCCTATGAAACTCATGCTTGTAATGCAATTAATTTCCATCCCTGAGAAGCTGGAATAAAGAATAATCCTACAGTAGAAACTAGTGCACTGAGATTTCTCGTAACGCAGCAAGAATTCACGTCTTACCTAATATTGAATTAAAGAAACATTCATTTGCATAGGGTCAATCATCAGAAATGTTAATACATGTGATAATCGATAAGTCGATTAATCTCGTTTAGATTTCAAACCTATTTTTCCAAATGATCTCGTCTTGAGAGAAGATTAAATCGCGATAATTGCTTTTGCAGAAGTTTATTCTCCCTGTGTGGTTGAAATTCTCTTTGAAAACGCATTGCATTTACAGAAGGTTAAATTTCTAACCTCACAGGGTCAATGAATTCTTTTCAGACAGTAAGGTGTCTTTTCGGTACACAGATGCCTTCTTTCAGGCCAGAGCCCCAAACAATAAATCTCATGTAACTATTTCGATTATAGGTCTTAATACAACACAAAGGTATTATCCCTTAATAAGGAGATTGACTATCAAAATACTTTTCAAATTTTATATTGCTGTCGATCAGTTACCCTAAGTCCCTAAGAAACAAGAGTAGTGCACTAGCACGTCTCGAGTCCCCAGAGAGGCTGAGGAATATCGCGCCGCATGTAGTCCCATATTTTTCTCGATATGGTTGGAAGTGCGAGGGCAAGTGTCGACGAGCTCTTTTCTGGCTTTACAAGACTTTGAATTTAATTCTTGAAATTTTTGGATGACAAATCCTTTCTGAGGGGCTGATATTTCTTACTGAATCGATTATTCTCAATCAATAATTTTGGCAACCACATTTGAGCATTACAACTGCTCGCTTTGCTTGCAAATCGTTCCAAATGAGAATGAAAGATTGTTTCTCGTATCAGATTTGATTATATTGACCAGGTCCCACTGTATCTTACCATGCTATTGCTCGAAAACGCAAATGTAATAACTCAATACTTTACAAATATATTCTATGAAATCGAGAGATTATTCAATAGAATGTAAGATTCTGACACTGCCTGAAATACAAATCTGAGGTAGACTTAGCACACTGCAATCGCACTGGGAACGCTCGGAGAAACTTAAAGAAACTTAGAGAGCCTTTGAAAATTGTATTTCTTCGTCTCTCTTAAAGCAGACCTAGCTGTTCGTAGAATCACTTTAAAATATTCAGGTTTGAAATAAATCTCCAAATCTTCCTGCGGGTTTCCACATAGAGATCTTTATAGTTTAGCTGAAAGATCAATAAGTGACGTTTTGGGCCTCGGAAGCCCTTTTTATATCCTCAGCCCTTCCACGCTTATGTAACATCATTCAAGTGGGAGTTCTGGAGACTGCGCTTCAGAAATTTTCCTGTGAAATGCTTCTTTTCTGTTATAATCTCACAGGGGATGTTCATTTTGCCTATACTCAGGGTCACCTTGTAAGTCGAGGGTTATAACAGCTTCCCATATTGAGATGGCACTATGAATAATAAGGTCTCTCGGACCGATATGAGAGATACGGTCGACGCTTACATATTAATGCCTCCATATGGATCTGTACAGTCTTTTTTTTTGTATTTTAGCGTAGAACAAGATCAGTCGCATGTACAGAGAATAAATAGAAATAGGTGTGGTTCCAAAATGTACAACCTAACATCCTTTCTTTTGACAAGTCACTTCGCTGATTGTGACCATCAAAATTTTCGAAATTATGCTTTTCGTGCTTAGTAGCAGGTCCCGATACTCCTCCTTGTTATTTTGACTTGTTATTTTGACTTTTTCTTCTTTAAACACCCAGTCCTCGGTAATAGGCCAGTCCTGAGCCGGCGTCCACAGCCTATATTTGTCCCAGTCGGCTGCTGTTTCGCTCAGGTGAAATTGACCTGGCTCAATTATTACCTGCTTTCTTCTTTCTTCTTGCTTGTCTCCTTACCTGCCAGCTTCAGGTTCCCTTTATTCACCTGACAAGGTCTCTTTGCCGGTTTGACATTTTTATTCTTAAAGATATTCTCGACCATTTCGTCGTGTCGACTCCTCTTCACAGAATATAAACCTTTTGATTTGCTGAGGTTGCTCCTAGATTGCGTGGTCTCCATCTATCTCTTTTCTGTGTCGTTCCCAGAATCACGATTTCTCCCTCATGTGCTGGCTTACTCATGTGTGACGCTGCAGGGATTACTTCGAGAATCAAAATTTCTTCATTCTCTAGAGTGATCACGTCTGGAAACTGACTTTCTTTTGTTGTCGCTTCTGTTTCTCCTTCAGAGAGTAAGGCATCCTCTTCCTCTTCGTCTAGATCTATGATCTCAGGTTGTGGTTCTTCAGATGGCTCTATTTCTCCAGGGGATGTGCCAACCTTTTTTTCCTAATGCTCCCAGGAAATCGAGACACGCAGGGATAAACATCGAGGCACTCAAAGCTGGTACTTGCGTCTAGCATGGCAGGTTCATTATTCAATACTAAACTGACCAAATTTTCCGAAAGGCTCTAGAACCCATCGCTTTCCCTCGTCTTGCTTTTCTCATCCCGTTCTTACGTCTTCTTTCTTAGGTATTTCCTCATGTCGTTTGCGTGGTATTGGCCCCTCTCTTTCTCGTTCTCAGTGCCGCACAAAATTTACACGTTGGTGGCGACCCTTTTCACCCATGTAGCTGCACTTGAAACATTAGATGCCTAAGATAGTACCCATTTTCCGATTTGAAAAGAAACGCCTCTCTTATTCTTATTTATACGGTCCAATTGGGACTCTTTCTTCCTCTTTATTCGTTCATTGAGCACCAATAATTGCTCTTGATGATTCAATAGTGGTTGTGGAGGTACTTGCGGCAGAAGGTCCGTCCATTATCTTCTCGACCTCCTTCCCCATAGGGCCTCGAAAGGGGTGACTTCAGTGGTGTCGTGGTATGATTCGTTGATTATAGTTTCGATATTTTTCAATTGAAAATACCATCCGCTATGTCGATCTGGTGGGAGGAGGGTCCGGAAAAGTGTCGTTCGCTTGCGATTGACATTCTCCACCATGTTTGCTTGCGGGTGACGAATCGATGTTAAGATCATTTGCGTACCCCTTCCTTCAAACGCTTGCCGCCATTCATAGCTGGTCAATTAAGTACCCCGGTTCGAGAGTACTTTTTGTGATGATCCGACACTTTCTACGAAATTGTCTAAGCTTTACATTGCTATGTCTTTCGTTGCCTTTTTTAGTGGAATAACTCAGTGTATTTTGTGAAAGTATCAATCATGACAAGCAGGTATTCATATACATATTTAGTATTGGTTAATAGTCCACAAAAATTTATGTATATAATTTCCAATGGTACATTCGATAGGACGGGCTCTTGCAGTGCTTGCGACGCCTGTGCCGATAACTTGTTTCGTTAAAACAAATCGTACGTAGTAAGTATTTCTCGCTTGAATTTCGCTAATTTTGGCGCGTAAAAAGATTTACGTAAGATTTTGTATGCTTTCTTCGTACCTGAGTGTCCGTACGCAAAGTGGCATTCTCATGTGAGTTTCTGTATTAACTCTCGTGATGAACAGATTCTGTATTATGTTTCATCGAAGTGATATAACGCACGCTTTGAAGCGCGTTACACTATTCTCATTGCTTTTTTGTGGGTGTTACGCGTTAGTTGTTGTAATTTTTTATCATCTTTTTGTCTCTGCGTGATATTTTGCAGAGCTTGCTCGATCTCCTGGGTCTTTGGAAGCTGAGTGCGTCGATTACAAAGCGAGTTTCACCTTGATTTTTCTCGTAGCTATCGCTGCCATTAATTCTGTTTGGCACGTCTGCCCTTATATTGTCCTTTCCAGGTAGAAGATCGATTCCAATTTTATCTTCCTGTATGGCCAATATCCAGCGTGTTAGTATTGCGTTCACGAATTTGCAAGTTTTCAAGAATGTGATCTGGAAAGTACAGCATGATTGACGTGCCGAATAATCCATTCATTTTTTTAAATCTCTCTTGCGCCTTTTCATCCCATTCACAAGTGACTCCCTTTTTTATTAGTTTCAGCAGCGATACTTTTTCTGCAGCGTGCATTTCGCTAAATTTTGAATGAAAATTTATGAGTCCTAGGGAGCCTCGTAGTTGTTCAACGTTGCGTGGTGCAGAAAAGTCTTTAATATTTTGAATTTTCTCAGGATCCGGTTTGATTCCTTCCGTTGTCAGAATCAATCCCAAGAATTTTGTCTCTTTTCAAAAGAAATGTGACTTTATGAGGTTAAACGGTAAATTATTTCTCTAGAGTCTTTCTCAAATTTCATTTAAGTGCTCCAAATGGATTTCATTTGTTTTCGACATAATTAAGGTGTCATCCACAGAATAAATGATTTCATTGCCAAGTCCCTGTAATCCCTGATCTAGGCCTTCAACGAGCGCTAACGTGCTTGTTTTTGAACAGAACGGCACGACGCGAAATTCGTAGCTACAACCTCAGTATTGGAAGGCCGTATATTTGTCGAATCGGGATGTAAAGAGACTTGCCAGAAACTACTTTTCATGTCAAGATTAGATATGACATGGTCCGTCCTTTTTCATTACACGCACTACCAGAATAATATAGGAGCTGTTTGACTGCTGGAATATTCCTAATTTCAGCATCCGTTGAGCTTCCTCCTCTACTTTTTCTCGGTGTGCCATGGGGATTAAATAACTCTGTCCTAAAAATGGCTTCTCTTCCTAATTTTGTAAGACGTGTTGATAGTTTCTTAAGAGGACGGGCTCTCGACAAAACACGCGTATGTGTTTCCACAGTATCTCGCCGAGTTTCGCCCTCCTTGATCTGTGAGCCCTTCACTTTTCCCCATTTTCCTTTCAATTTTCTTCTAGGTGACATTCAGTAGGAGTTTCCTCTCTCTATATTCCTCCTCTCCTAATCCTTCATTGATTTCTCCTTCTTTCGCAATAGATGTTTTCAACGTACACAGATTGTAGTCTTCATCTTGCACATTTTCTTTTTTCTCTTGCAGGATTCGAATGGCTGGTTGTCCCTGTAGGTAGGGGAAGGTCAGAGTTTTAGTGTAAATTTTTTGTGTGAAAAGTACCGCCTAGCCCCCAGGGTTCCCGCTACGGCGACGACCAATAATGGTAGGCAAGGGTATCGTTCGAACCTCTTTTTGTTGTCATTCAAGAATTCTTCCGATATGCACGTGATTTCTGCACCAGTATCTATAAGTGCTTCCGTCACAATACCGTCAATTTGAATATTGGCAGTGTAGCATTTTGTCCTTTTTCTTCTAGTAGGCTTACCTGTCTTCGGTCAGCTTCTCCCTTGTAATGGTCAGTACATTTTCAAAGTATATGACTTCATTCGCCACGTCAATCTTCTTTTCTTCTTTATTTTTTCTATTGACGTGGCTCCTGCTCGTTTGCCTGCTCTGACTCCTCTTCATCAATAGGATGCTCTTTTTCAATATTTTGTGGTGCCTCCACCTACATATTTCGTACTTTATATGAGGTTTGTTGCTTCCACGATGTTCCTTTGTATGGTGCTCTCTGCCCCCCAAAAACAGGGTTTAATCTTGAACCGGAACTACCCATCGGTCAGTTCTGAGCGTGAATTGTCGGTTGTGACGCGCCAGTAGTTGCATAATTGTTGCTCCGTCGGGTATAGTTGTGACCAGTATTTGTCGTTTTCCATTGGCTGGGACATGGTGTATTATCCTTTCGTGAAAAGTTGTTTTCATTACGCCACTCGCGATTTTCCGTTTAGCCGCTGTTCGTTCCTCCTATTTTTTCAAACTCTTCCAAATAGTTTGATGAGCTGCTCGCTGCGCTCGAAGCCTCGTCTAATGATGGCATATTTGGTTTCGCCATTGTAGTGACTGGCGAGTTTACGAACAATTTCTTTGTGTTCCAGAGCCGGATTCAATTCACTAACGTTTGCGAAAATGCTTGCTGCGTATCTGGCTCTCGATTTTTCTCTTGCGAGTTGGAAGCAGTCAAATTCAAGTTTCTTCCTTACCTTGTGCTGTGTACACTTATTCCAGTAACGCTGCTGGATTTTTATTACGAAGCTATTGAGATCTGTGACGTCATTTTTCACGACAAGCCACCAATCATTAGGAGGGCCTGATAGCGATTTCTCCATTAGATACTTTGCATCGCATGATCTTAGGTATACCACCTCTCAATATTGCTCCAGCTGATGCAAGTATCGCGTAGGATCTCCTTTGCCATTGAACTCAGGCAAAACACATTCTATATTTGGCTTGCCCAATGGTGAGGGTCCCGGAAATCGAGGGTGTAAAGTTCCAGTGATCCGTTCGGCTACTCACGTTTGCGCTGTCTCCAATCGGTTGATCTGGGCCTACACACGGGCCTCCCTCTCCTCCAGACTTTGCGCGAGGGCAGTAGTAGCCTCTACCCACCTGTTCACGCTGTCCTAAAGTGCCGTTAATCTTTGTTCTAGGATTCTCTCCTCTTCCGTCTCCCTCTGCTCTCGGTACCTCCTATCTTCGTCCATGTTGCCGGAAGAAACTTTCCGCTTGGTTAGATTCAAATCTGCTGGTTCACTTCTGTTGTCAGTGCTCGGTTTCTTTACGTATTTCGAAGACCTTGAATTTGTTTTACTCATTGTGTAACAGGATGCGCTGTTTTTATTATGGATTGCCAAATACCCACCCTGAAACGCGAAAACAGATTTACTGTTGAAGGTAATTGTCTGGTTCGTTTCGCCTTGAATACTATAATATTTTCGGAAGAAAATTTTAGTCTCATATACAACCGTGATACGTCCTTCGCACTCGATTATTAAAATGTGTTATTCGTAAGATACACTTGTAGTCGCACTAGTTTGTGTATCTTTTTTCATTCTTTCACTGTGCATTTAATCTTGCAATAAATGTTTCTGCAATTTTCTGCGCACTTGTCCAAGGAGAACGTCGCGCTTCATGCGTTCATGAATCGCCTGCGTTTGGCGAGCCACCGGTCGAGTCGCTCCATGATACGAATTTCTTCTTTGATTTTCATGTCTGCCAACATTTAATCCAGTCCAGACATATCTTGTGGGATTTGTGTTTGACTAGTCGGGGGTGGCAAATACTCGCACGCCTCACGTTGGGTGTCAATTGCAACACGCGGCTTTTGGCCCTGATAATCAAAACGCAAATTTAGTAACTCGATACTACAGAAATAGCTCTGATATAATCGAGAGATTATTTAATAGAATCATAATCAGTTCTATGGACGAGGTCCCTCGGTATATACCAAGATGGTGCTTCAGAGCGTAACTATAACACTGTGATTATACAAAAATCTCTGATATTGTAGAGAAATGATATCAACTGAATTTTGTTTGGTTCTATGGACCAGATGCCTCGGTATTTTTCAAATTTTTTGCTTAAAAACGCAGACACAATGCTTCAAAATGTTAAGTTTCAAGGCCAAATATTTTGCGGTAATCCGCACGTGGTAGAAAGAATGCAGCAAGAAGTAAAGATAAATCTTCAAGTCTTTTCCCGCATTTCCACGCAGAGATCCTTACAGTTCAGCTAAAAGATCATTAAGTGACTTTTAGGGCATTATGAGCCCTTTTTATATTGTCAGCCCTCCCACGCTTACGTTACATCGTTCGAGTGGGAGTCCTGGAGTCTGCGCTCTAGAAATTCTCATGCCGGATACTTCTTTACAGTAAAAATCACACAGGGGATGTTTCTTTTGCCTATATATATAAGGCGTAAAAACCGTGCCAGAAGCTGAATGGCACCTGGATGAGGGGCTCTACATGGATGGACGAACTCTTTTGCCTAGCTCCTCGTGGCAAGAGCAATGATAACACCAAACATAGTTGTCGTAAGTACGGTTCAAAACAGTCGAACGCGCAGTGCTCCCGACAATGGTCACATGGCGCGTCTGCATACTCTTTGGTACGAGAAACACATAGAGCTCTCATTTTTTGGATGAAGGTCTGCGAAACCGTGCCGAAAAACTCTGAAGAAGGGATTATATAAGTGAAGCGCCTACTCAACCGCAGCCAGAACAAGCCAGCAACAGAGAAAGATAGGCGAAACTAAGAACAAATACCCCGAAAAACAACAACATTCAGGGCTCTTTCAAGCCCAAAAATCTGGCTGAACTGCATGACGAGCTTCGTGGAGATTTTTCCGAAGAATCCGACCTCTGGGCTATCAATTGTAGTGTGTATAATGTAGCAAGAGCTTTGGCAGATGCAAACCGTAAAACACAACCAACGGTTGATCATGAGACCAAAAGACGAATGCATCAACTCAGCACGAAAATAGGCTGGGCGAGGCAGTACGCGTCCCTAATTCAGTGTTTCATTGACTCCATAACATTTCGCAGCACTCAATAAATCAAAGCTACTGACCATCATGCAGCATACTCGTATTGTTGACAGAATACGAGTTCTATCTAGCGCTATTAGAAGTCTAGAGCAGAGAGAGAGAGAGAGAGGTTGGTCAGAGAAAATCAACAGTTTTTGTCTGACTCATCTCGACTCTTCCAGTACTCTTCAGTGACTGTCGTCCACTTGCCCGAACCAGAAGAGCTGGAGGCTTTTCGGAGAGAAGTCTGCGAAGTTCAGCATCCACTAAAAGAAAATTAAAGGAATATAAATCGCTTCAAGGAGTTGTGCATTGCCTCCACAACACCTGAGGAGGAATGCCCACCTATCACTACCGAGGAGGTGAAAAAATTATTAGGAGGCATCAACAACTATTTCGCTCCATGACCAGACGGTATCAAGACCTTCTGATGGAAGAAGTTTCCTTCAATCCACCAGCATCTGGCCCGCATTTTCACCTTATATCTAAAGTCGGAATAGCGAATCCCGGAGTGGTTGCTGGGAGGGCGCACAGTGCTCCTGCCGAAGACGGACAAGCTAGCTGACCCTAACATTTACAGGCCAATAACTTGCCTGAACACATTGTATGAGATATTCACAGACATCCCAAATGATAAGATTGTCTGTACAATTGGGCCTCTGTGGCGACAGATGTATGAACAACGCGGCTCGAAGAAAGGCGTAGCAGGATGTAGCCTGGATTGATTACCGAAAAGCTTTCGATTCAACATAACATGGACTTATCATCTGTCTGTTGGAAAGCTTAAGGGTTCATCCACACATCGCATCATGAGGTGCATAGAGAGATTATTGCCGCTCTGGAAAACCAGATTTACTCTCTCATCTGTAAAACATCGTGTGATCACTAATTGTGTCACCTTTCAGTAAGGTGTGTTTGAGGGCGACACCATAAGCCTGCTTTTCTTTTGCGTAACATTATTGCTACTATCTCTCGCACTTCGCTATTCCGAATGGTACCTCTGCGGAAAACCTGGAAATCAGAAGCATAAGGTCACTCATGTATTTTACATGGATGGTCTCAAGATCTATGCTACAAATCAACAGAAGCTACATCTAGCTTCAGACATTGTCAAAGAGTACACTCAAGATATTGGCATAGAGGTCCGGATAGAGAAATGCGCCAAGGTTTATTTGAAAAAAAGAAAACCTAATGGCATGCCCACAGACCGTGAGCTCGTCGACAGAAGCGCTATACGAGACCTAGGCGTGAAATCTATGAAGGATTTTCTTCAATTCAGACACAAACTTCTCAATAGACGGATTTGGTCTTCCGGAATGTCGGCATGGAAAAAAGTATCTGCGACGAGCATGCTTGCCGACCCGGTAGTACTTCATTCATTTAAAGTAGTTCAATAGACAAAGGACGAGCTCAGATCCCTGGATATCGGGTCCCGAAAAGTTATGCAAAGGAACAGAAGCATGCACGTTAAATCTTCTGTTCCGCGACGTTACATCTCACGCCAACAAGGTGGTTTCGGAATACTGAATCTTAAATGTCTTCATAACAGGACTGTTCTGGGTACAGCTCATATAGTTGCAAATAGACAAGAGCCTCTTCTTAAAATGGTCACGAAACACGAAAAAGAGGGCAAAGGGGCCTTTCTATACAAAGCAGCGAAGGAGGCTGCTGAAAGACGCGGCCTTGACTTCAATATCAGGAGGGACCAAAATGCATCAAATCATATCCATCTCGAAAACTCACTCCTACAGGCCAATATTAGGAAAACATAGAAGATAAACTTCCGCGAACAGCTCCTCGACAAGGAGATGCACGGCATCTTCCACAGAAATGTGAAGGATCTGTCGATTTAATATGAGCTGAAGATTGCTTCCCTTAAATCACTTGGATGGATGTCGGGCACGAAGGATTTCATTTTGCGATGTCAAGACGTTGTCATTTCCACTCTAGCATACCGTCACCACATTTTGAGCCAAGACATTCCCCTTGAAGGTGCCAAGGTTTCACTGGTCAATAGCCTGAAAAGCATCCCTGCGTGTCAACAAAATGCTAAATTCCTGGCAGGGAAAATGCAGAAGCCGGACGTCCTCGGGTCGCTTCGTGTCCTAGGGTGCATGAGACTTTTTCGAGATCATGTCATTGTGTTCGTCGCGGACTGTAACCATATATCTCACAGCCTTGTGACGTGGTTGCAGCTGAAATTTTACAGCTATTTCGCTGGGACCGGGTGCAATTTTTCAGATTATTACCTGCTCCTAGCAAAATCCTGGTGTCGTCCTCACGAAAAACTTCTCACTATATTTAATTGAAGAATAAGGTTAACAACCACCGCAGGTTCCCACTGGGAGCAACTGCCATCTAAATAAATGACATTGGCTCTCTGTACGACCGCGGTAAATCCCACTCATAGCCACGTCTCACAACCGTGAGATGGGTGGTCACAGGACACGATGAAATCGCAACGACAGGCTGGTGGAACCCTTGAGTGTTTTGAGGACACAGAGCGACCCAAGGATGACAGCTTTCTGTATCCATCCCGCAAGTGCTGTAGCATATTTTTGGCACGCAGGTATGGCTTCGAGGTGAGAAACCAGTGATAGCTTCGCACCTCTGAGAGCACCTATCACAAGAGCAGCTCCTTGCATTCAATATTTTGGGTACAGTCGTTACAACTTCCTTCTAAGGTCTTGATACCTTTCCTCCTTTTCTCCTTTTCTTTCTTCTTTGCAGTAATGTCGCATTCGGTAGGAGCCGAGAATTCGATCACGAATATAGTTCGTTTCTCGAAGTCTTGGAGAACAATGTCAGGCCTCGAGTGTGCAAAAGAGACTGCTGTCCGAAAATCGTAGTTCTAAAAAATTTGGCACTTCAAGTTTTTGATAATTGACTTCATCTCCCTCGGAGCGTTCAGCAGGGCAGGGTCGCAGCCAGCACTATAAGAGCGACAAAGATGGTAATAAGGCATTCTTAGGGCTCCGTTATTTCTGTAGATATACGACATTCCTGCGTGAGTGGGACACCATGATAATATGTGTTCTAGATACTCAGCGTGTGTATGTCACGCTCTGCACCTATCGCTTGAGACTTCTTGACATAAAATGCGGCCACGGTATGCTGAGGTAAAAATAACACTGTCCTGGCCTGCGAAAATAAAACCCTCTGTACCTAAATTAAGCCCTGATGATCGGAGAAAAGCAAAAGTTTGCTCCTTCGACAAGGACTGTTTTTCTACGTTCCTGTGCATATTTCCGTGCATTCTTTTGTCGAATAGCTCTTGATGGAATTTCTAAAATTCTGCTTTCTCAACTTCGGCTTTCAGAAGTGAAGCGTCCAGATGGAGTAGTGCACTTTCCTCACTCCTGACGTTAAAATTCAGGCCAAGGGTGTCAGCTGCCTGCTTCGCGGCTTCATGAAGGAACGCTCGTTTGTCAATCATCTTGTGATTCCTAAGCATTTTTAGAAGAGGATCTTTTCCATTGGCAACGATGTAAGCTGCACTTAAAACAATTCAGTTATGAAGATACTGGAGATTCAGAAGTCCGCGTCCGCCTTGACGTCATGAAATTTATAATCGCGGAACTGACGGATTGATATGCAACCTTTCATGCAGATGCATGATCTTACGTGTGGTCACATCAATGTCCTTAAGTTTGTTCTTCGTTTATTTCACTACCCCAAACAAGTAGAGTAGAACCGGGATGGCAAGCATGTTAGTAGTAGATACCTTGATCAACGCCGGCAGATTGGATGACCAAATCTGTCAAAGAAGAAGCTTGTATCTGCTTCGGAGAGACTCCTCCACTTATGTTACGTCCTGGATGCGGCTTCAAGGCACGCCCAGGTATGTATAGGTCTTTTCAGTGTTAAGATGTCTAATAACACTTATATCAACAAGCTCAGGGTCCTTGGAAACGCCGAAAATCTTTCCGGTCCCGGTATACTGAGGAGGAAATGACACGGTCCTGGCATGAGAAGAATGAAACCTTCTGTATATGAATCCATGATGATCTGAGAAAAGCACAAGTTTGCTCCTTTGACAAGGACTGTTTTTCTACATTCCTGTAAAAATTTCAGTACATTTCATTGTCGAGCAGCTCTTGGTGGAATTTTTCAACTTCTGCTTCCTTCACTTCGGCTTTCAGAAGTGGAGCATCCAGATGGAGTAATGCACTTTCCTCACTTCTGATGTAAAAATTCAGGGCACGGGTCTCAGTCGCCTGCTCAGCGGCTTTGTAGAGGAACGCTCTTTTCCGCATCATTTCGAGACTCCTGACCACTTTTAGGAGAGGCTCTTTGCCATTTGCAACGATGTCAGCTGTACTTAGAACAATTCGGTTATCATGACATTGGAGATTCAGAAGTCCGCATCCGCCTTGAAGACGTGAGATGCATACTCGTAAAACCGTCGAATTGATAAGCAAGGTTTTATGCTTATGCATAATATTACGTGTGTATAAATAATATTACATCTGGAAGGTATTGTTGTTCGTTGTCAAAAGATAATTTCCAGACAAGATAGTAAATCTAGGTTCACGACGGGGCATGAATCTCTCTATGCATGTCACTATTTGTGGATGCACCTTCAAGCTTTTCTATCTATGAGAGGTTAAAGTCCATGAGAGTTTGAATTGAAATCTTTTCGGTAGTCAATTCAGGTCATTGACAGAACGCGCTGATGGGCTGCAGCTCTTTTACAGACGCACCTGTCAATTAGCAGGTTCTCTCTACAGCTTGCGACACCTTTTTTGAACCACCCTGTTCGTACATCTCTTTCTCCACACAGGCTTAATTCTTCGGACAATCCTGTTGTTCAGGACAGATGTGACGACCTTATACAGTGGGTTCAAACAAGTTATTGGCTCGTAATTCTCTGGGTTAGACAAGTTGGCTTTTTTCAGTAGGAGTATAGTGCGTCCTAATACCAGTTACTGCGAAATGAGCGTTTCTGACTTTGAATATGAGGTAAATATACGGGCCAAATGTTGTTATGTGGGAGTAAACTTCTTTCACCAGAAGTTCTTTATACCATCTGATACTGCAGTGGAAGAGTTCTTTGTGCCTGTAAGTACTTCTTTCACCTCTTGGGCAGTGATTGATGTACATTTTTCCTCAGTTATTAGGTTGTCGCAAAAATCCTCGAACCGGATGATATTATCAGTCTCTTCTCTCCACTCCAGTATTTTCAGGAGCCTGTATACCTCTCTTCAAAATGAATCTACCTTGTTGAGCTTGGGTGGATTTTTGACAGAAACATGGTAATCACTGATGATGGGACATGGGTCAGCGAGAAACGCTCGATTCTTCCTGATCCATCTCTTCCTCTTCTGTATTCTCTTCCTAGCGTCAGATAACACCCGTATTTTGTGAACAATGTGTTTGTTGATTGTCAGCAGCTTTGATTTGTTCAATATATGATTTAAAATGTTCAGTTATTGAGCTAACTTCCAAACCCTTTTTTTGAACGGCCTACGAGATGTTATGCAGTCAATCACACACTGAATTAGGGACGCATTTTGTCTTGGCCAGCCAATCTTTTTGTTCAGTGGATGCAAGCGTCTTTTCATCTTTTGAGCCATCGTCGGGTTTAGCTTTCGATTTGAATCAGCGAATGCTCTCGAAGCGCCATAAACTGAACAATTGAAGGTCTGGGTGTTTCTAGCACCACAGAGTGTGCAGCACCCTAACTTTAGGGTGATCGGCACTGTTCGCCAATCGATTGTCGGGTGCTCTGCGCGTTCGATAGTTTTGAACCGCATCTGCAAGTTGTTGGTGGTTTGATGGTGTTATTGTTGTTGTCACGAGCAGCTAGGGAAAGGGTTTGTCCGTCCTCGTAGAGCCCGCATGCAAGGATGAAGTGCATACTCTGAGAGGTCCATAAACAATGCAAACAAGAAATATAACTGCTCATGGTCCTTATACATGACATGTACAAGAATTTCAAAAATTGCAATCGCCAATACCAATCATATTTTTCATTGACATCAAGCATGACTATGTATAATGCTATATAAGTCTACTTTTAGAGAATCAGGCTCTGAAAATATAATCCATGTCAAATTTGAATTACTGAATTATATTTGTATAAAGAAAATTAACGTTCCAAAGTACTGTCCCACGAATGAAGTGCTTTCATTCAAATTATATCATTTTCAAATATTTAATACCACCACTTTACTGATTTCATTATAAAAACTTGAATCTGTTACGCAGTTTACCATAATGAATACATTACATATGCCTTCCAAAAAAAAATTATTCACAACATTTTTTACAAAAAATTTCTAACTTCAAAACATTATTCCTGCTTCTCGAACACTGAACATTAAATAAAATGTCAATATTATTTTTAACAGTTAAATTTATGACTCGAATATGAGGTGTTATAAATTTTGATAAAATAATAAAATTCCACTTACGATGTACTCAATGAACTGATTTGAATTGAAAGCATACTTACGATGAATTCAAATAATGGACAATTAGGATACTTTTTGCCATTTGAAGAAAATCAATCAAGGGTGTAGATGAAGGCCGTTTATAGATACAACTTTAAAATTATTTGAGATTCGTTGACGGTTGCCTAAGGGAGTTTCGTTCATTTCATCTTGATTCATTTTGACAACCACGCCGCTGTGCATGTTTATCTTCACTCGCGCTTTAATGACATTGGTATTATAAATTCCACGAAGAATAGTATTATTGCGGTGCAATATTGCAAAGACGTCACCATTCAATGCTGCTAAAACATTTTGCTTCTCAGTGGGCATGGGCACACGGATATTATATCCTTCTACCAATTGAATTGATTTATCAGGAGGAAAATTGTAACTGCGAACTTCGAATAACTGATGCGGATTGATGCGGGGAATGAGCCGAATATTTGTAATTGTAAATCCAAGTAAGGTAGAAGGGCGGGAAGAAGCGTATCTTCTAGGAGGAGACCTCGACCTAGCACGAAGAGGAAGCTCGGCAGCAGGAGACCTGACAGGAGACTGATGACTTTTAGGAGAATGAAAAGGTCCAGAACGCGGCACACCAGGAATAGGTTCGCCATTTGGTAAACATTCAAACTCCGAACTAAGCTCTGCAACAAAAAACGGAGAATTGAATGTTTTTTAAAGTATAAAATCGTATGTTGGTATTGACTGTATGTAATTTCTGAATGTAATTCAGAAATAAATGACTGTGCGCTTAGATGCGACTGTAGCACATGCGGCTGTATGTTTTTTATACGCACTTTAAAATACATCCATTTTGCGAATCGATGCAAAAGACGTGCAATGCATTCTATAAAAATAAGTAAGTTTGCTCAATAGAAAAATAAATATATTCTTAATAATTGAACCGCCACATCGTAGAACGGGATATAGAATTTTTCTCGAGGAGTGGGCGGGGAGGCCGAACGTCGCTCAAAGCCAAGCGGTTGGGGACCCCCCACCCCTTCCTCAAGAAATATTCTAGATCCCATTCTACGATGCAGCAGTTTAATTATTAGGCCCCACTTTGAATCTTGAGAAGCTCTGGTCTTCCAAATGAAGAATCTACGTTTACGCTGTAAAACCTCTCTGAACCTATTTTGAATATTTAGAACATACAGTTGTCGAACTCAAGACCCTGCACTGACGCTGTTTAGAATCTTCTTTCATGCTTATTCTATTCTATATCTTTCAAGCCTGCAGATTCTAACCTCTTTTTCTATAATATGAACGAAAAAATAATTTTAGACCTTAGAAATACTAGTTTCTTCGGATAAGTCAACTCACTGGATATCTTAGTGACTGGAGTTACTCTCCAAGAATAGAAATATTTACTTCGGGCAGTACGCATCTACAACGTATGTAAAAATGTAGAACCTCACTCGCAGCTGTTAAAATATTTCTTTTTTTAAGAATTGTACCACATGAAGAAAGAGGGGCCTTAAAATTTACAACACGGTTAGCATAAATATGGATATCACGACTTTTTCGTAGGCTTTACTAGAATTTCAGTTAAATTTACATACATACACACTCTGGATTTTTCTGAAAGGAATTCAGATTAAATTCTCACTAATTTCCGGCAAACTCAAATAAAGTATGGAAGAAAAGAGCAATTGTGATAGAATGCAAATTGAATTGCACAAATTCTGATTTGCGTATGGAAAGAAAAATATTTACTTAAAATCATAGATGTATTATACTCACCAATAGAATTGAGGATGACCGCCGAGGTTTTAACGATATTGATTATAAGCATTAAGCTTATTCTTCCGTGATATTTACATTTCATTACAATCAGCTTCAAGAAAACACTTTCGGTAATAAATTTGTTAAAACTGATATCACAATTGTATAAACATCTACATGTTAATCAAATCCGTAAAAAAGAAACTGTACTTTTTTAAATTGGAAGACACACTATCAGAATTATTCTTCGGGGATGTAGATAAAAAGATAACATTTTTTTCCTAAGAACCTTGAGCTAAAGATTTAAAACTTAATCTTTCATGGGTAAGAATAACCGCTAATAACATCGGTGCGCTCACGCAAATATCATTGGGTATACCAGAACTCTTGAAAAATATTTTAGTGATGAATCATATAATTTCAGTTTCGATCTCCAGATAGTTGAAATAAAACGAAGAAGTCTCCTTTTACGGAAAGGTTTTGGAAAAGCCTATCGAAATTGCATTAAACATCATTTTCCTACTAGCTATTGAATAAGTTGAAAAATTGGCTTCTGACTTTAATTTTTGTAGGTCAAACCTATATTTTTGTAATATATTGATGATAAATTGAAAGAGCAATCATTTGCTTAATCAAAAAAACTATAATTAAAAAAAATTGAATCAGTGCAAATAAGCTCATTCATTCCATGTGTCCGGTGACAGTCAATTTTGTACAATTACTTCCACGAGTATTTAACTTGTAACATGTTTGTATATATTTTTTTCCAAATGTAGTGAAATCCCACGAAAAACATATACGATACAAAAATTTATCCAAGTACAATAAAATGAAGTCGCGAAATCAAAGTCGGAAAATTAAAATAGGAAAATGATGATGAAACCTAATCATATTATTATTAAATAAACAGAGAAATACACCCAATCCTGCCCAATTGTTACAATTAAAAAATGTCGTTGATTAATATTATTTGCTTTTCAAATTTGAATTCTAAAGCAACATTCAAGAAAATCATTTTTTTAAACGTGCTATCAATTAATATTATTTACAATTTTTTTTATTTTACTTGCCTGAAATTTTATTTCACAGCTTTATTTAATCTGTCTTGTCAGTAACCGAATTTTCAACGGTCAGTAAGTAACTGGGTACATAGGTACCCCATATGGTCTTTGAACGCAGTGGTGGCATGTAATTAATCTAATTTTACTATTTTCAACGTATATAGTAGATTTTTATGATATATAGGCGCTGAGTCATGTCAACTCCCGGCAAGTCATATTTGTGGCAAAAGTCACATTTGGGGCAATTCAAATTGCAGCAACACCCATTTCGGAAAATATGAAGTCAGAAAAAAATTGTTAAAAATGCGGCAAGTCACATATGCAATGAGTCATATTTGTTGCAAGTTACATTGCAATATTCACATTCATGGAAAGTGACAGTTGTGGCTAGTCCTATTCGCGGTAAGTTAAATCTCGGCCAATTTGACCTGTTTTTTTTTTCTGAAAATATTGTGGGGACTTCATATTCTTCGAATTGAAAGTTGCCGCAAATGTGACTTTACACAAATGTGACTTGCCAAGATGTGTAATTTCGCAAATTTGACTTGCCGCAATGTGACTTGCTGGAGGTTGGCATGATCCGGACCCAAAAATATAAGTTTCTCTGATCGGAAATGAGATTTCAGACCGAAGTTATCTCGATTTAATGTATTACGACCGAAAAAATTTATTTTTGACACAGAAGTTTAACTTTGAACCAATCAGTTGAATCCGCAACCAAGAATATCAATTCGCTATCAAATAAAGTCAGATCCCTAACTCAATACATGAACTTTCAACCAAATAAGTAATGTTGCTTTGGAATTTAAGTTTGAAAAGTAAATTGACAAAAATCATTTGTAAACAGCAGTTTAAAGGAAATTCAGTGACTTTCGAAGCATACAAAAAAACAATTGTTTGCGCCCAATCGTTATAATTTAAAAATATTGTTCATAAATATATTTTTTCAATTTTTCTTCTGAAAGGGCATAGCAGGTTGAGCATGTGTAAGCTGTGCCCGGCCGAATCTGTTCGACATTTTCGCCTTGAGTTGGTACCAATATGAGGGTCAATTTTCCGGAAGATTATATCTAAGAAATAATTCTTATAGGAGTTATGGGGGTAAATAGAAAAATCGGAAAACTTCCATTGCTCGAAACCGGCTAAAGCGATTTCGACGGTGGAAAAATATTTTGTGTGTCCCAATATAGGGATGTTTTGAAGAAATTATGGGACATATGAGACAAAAAGAAAAGGCCAAAAAAAATGTCAAAGTTTGAAAAATTTGGTTTAAATGGGAAATTCCGGAGGCACAATCGCAGTTTTTTGCCTGTTTTTGTCGGCTTCCAGGTTGGTTCTCACAACCTTCTTTCTGTTGTATAAGCAATAAATGAGATTAGAGAAGCTACTCCTCAACGAAAACCTTTCCCTATAGTGTGAGGAATCAGTCAAAACCCCAAAGATAGAACGAAAGAAGATCGGGGTCGGGGAAACAAAATCAGATGAGAAAACAAATGACTTGAGTTTCTTAAATTAAGGAAAAAAAAGAGAAGAACTGAGGAAGAACTTCAAATGATAAAACGAATGACTGAAGCTTCTCTAATCTCAACTACTATTCCAGTACCGGAACCTTACCCTGTACGATGAGTAATTGCTTTCTTAGCCGCGAAAACGCGAGACATTTGACAAAACAAGCGAAAGTGAGAAAATTTCGCAGCATGTCAAGATCGGGAAGACAATGCCCAAAATATGTAACCGAAGGAGCGAGCAGAGAGAACGAAGGTCGCCTCCGCAACTCCTCACATCACTTCATGCCGTGGCAAGCGCTCATTGGCAGGCGAGTTGAGGCTCAAGGTCTATTTGACTATTTCGGGGTTGGTCAGGGCCATAAGCGCAAACAGAAAATCAGGATATAAAAAGAAAGGTGACGAATCCGGAACAGTTTCAACACCAGAACCTTGTTCAGTGAGGAACTGCCTGAGGAGCTAGAAAAAACAAGAGAATATCATAGGAACAAGTTAAGGAGATAGAATAAATGAAATATGAAAGAACATCAAATGAGAATATTGGACGAATTGAAGGTACTATCATTTTTGGGACATTTTTTTCTGATTTTCGAGCATTTCGAAAGTGTATCATGTTTAAATCCAGAGTAAGTTGGCAGACTCCTCATTATATATCAGCGGACGTTCATTTAACGTGGTACGGTGGAGATTTTTAATTTTTTTAACCATGAGCAGCCTCTCCGATTGATCTCAAACTTTCACATATTTTTCCACATAATTCGAGGTATTTTCAGGCAAAAAAACTGTGATTGTGCCTCAAGCATTTCCCATTTAAAAACAGATCGAAAAAAACTTTGAAAAGTTTTTTGACCTTTTCTTTTTGTCTAAAATGTCCTATAATTTTTTCAAAACATCCCTATATCGGGATGCATAACATATTTTTCCCCCATCGAAATCGCTCCAGCCGTTTTCGAGAAAAATATGTTTTTCGATTTTTCTACTTACCTCCATAACTCCTGTTACGTCCTAAGGGTCGCAACAGGTCTATAATATATTTTATTTTTACTCCCCTGATTCATCTGCAGAGCTAAGGCTCTGGACTAAGGAAACACAGAAAAGGCCAAATGATCGGTGGTGAATCCAATTTTTATATACTACAATGAAGTTTATTTAATCCCCTTCGAACAAGTTAAAATTTATGAGAATATTTAAGATTACAATATTGTTTAAAATAATGATTTGATATTGGAAGGCGGAAGTGTTGACGGTGAATTCTGTTTTTCCTCTGTTGTGTTCTTGAAAGAACACAACTTATGTATTGGAGGAAAAGGAAACACAGTCAAGAATTAAAAGAAAGGAAGTGACCTTAAATCTTACCTGGAAATTTCGTAGTGTGAGAGAATTTGATCTGCAAGTAGTATCCTTAATAGTGTTCCTGGTCTGGAGAACTGCACTTGGAGAACGAGGCGAGAACTGTACCGGAGAACGAGACGATAACTGTACTGGAGAACGAGAACTGTAGTGGAGAACGAGACGATAACTGCGGTTTTAGTAGACGGTCACTGACTCAAGGGCTGAAGAAAACTCGAAGATGCGACGGAATTGATTTCACTGTTGCACCAGGTGGTTGCAACTAAAAGAGAGTCCGAAGAGTGGTTGTAACGCGAAGACTGACCTCAGACCCAAGAGTGATTTTCCAACCGCCGAATTGTATTATTTTATATGTTGGGGGTGGTTGGGAGATTCTGCATAAGAAGGGATGCGATTCGAGGTGAGCATCCTTCATGCAGATATTTCTCTAGGAGGGGATGCGTGTCGAGCTCATATTGATTACATGTGTTCTTTTCGTTCCTCCTAGATAATGTATTTGTTAGGCTGTTGACGATTTCTAGGAAGCATCTCTAGGTTTGACAGACTCCGTGTTGTGTTTCCCCCTGTATGTGTTTCCACCTCTACATCGATTACGCGTGCCACTTTTTAGTTTAGCATACGACTTCCAGGAAACATTTGGAGGTATAACGGAATTCGTGGGGTGACATGATATTTGCCTGTATGTGATTACTTATCCTTGCTAGCTCAAGACTCAAGATTATCGCTTGACACGCTTGGAAAATAAAATCAATAAGAGACGATAATAAACAAAAGCCTTTTAAATGAAGGAATTGAATATGCTAAATTATAATTTGCTACAATTTGTCGGTGGTTCCGCCTATTCTAACTCTACTCTAAAATTGATTGACATATTTGATCCACTTTTCCTGAAAATGGGTATAGAGAGATAAAAAAGGGTCTGAGCTAAGTAAGTCGCGACGTGACATTATATTCAAAATACCTCCATTCCAGTTACGTAATTTTTGTCCATGTGTGTGATGTTGTAAAATGATTTTCTAAGTTTAATTTTCAAAATTATATGTGAATATGTTTTAACTTTTAACGAAAATAAAAGATTACTAATAAATTACATTTTCAGAAAAGAAAGTGAAAATTGAAAATAAAATGTAAAGTAAAAAATTACTTGATTTTTTGAATTACAATTATCTAATTTTCAAAAACGAAAGCTCAAATTTAAAAAAAAAATATATGACAAATTGATTATATTTTTTACGGTTATGTAATTTTATATTGCCTATAATTTGAATAATAAAGTTCATTTATACTTAAAATACCTCTATTCCAATTACTTAATTTATCAAATGTTTCTGATATTGTGAAAAATAATTTTTTAACTCTGTTTATATTCTATACTAATTGATTAATTATTAGCTAATTAATTGTGTGCACAATATGTATTAAATTACATGAAGGTTCAATTGTAATAGTTCTCGATCAAGTAACATAAATTTATTATTTACTTTAAGGTTATGTAATTTATGTAATTATGTATATATATATATATATATATATATATATATAATTATGTAATTTATGTAAGGTTATGTAATTCGCTATAATTTGTATAGTAAAAGTTTAGTTTTGATTGAAAATATCTTCATCACAATTATGTAATTTTCCAAGTGTTTGCGATGTTGTTAAATAATGTTCTAGATTCAATTTTTGAAATTATATGTACATATTATGCTTTAATTTTGTTATGGTATTTGTATGAAAGGTTGTTAATAATTCAAATTTTCAGAAATGCAATTTTAAATTTAAATACAAATATAGGGTAAAAATTATTTAAATGTTTCAATGAAAATAATGTTGAACATTATTAGTTTCTTTATTATTAAGATATTATTAACAATTGAGTTTATTAAGACTTACATTTCCTGGAGTTATTTCGAAAGCACATTATTAAATAAACTATTTAGAAATGAAAGTGAAAATTAAAAATATATATATAAAGTAAAAAATATTTGAATGTTTCGATGAAAATAATAGTTTCATGATTTTTATATTGTAAACAGTTTGACTAATTATTAGCCGATTCATTTTGTTGAAAATTTCAAATTAAATAAAGTGTGACTTGAAATTTTCTTTTTTAATTAGGTAACATAAATTGATAATTTACTTCAAGGTTATGCAATTGAATATTTACTATACATTTAAAATGTTTTTCATTAACTAACATAAATTGATTATTTACTTCAAGGTTATGAAATTGAATATTGGTTTTAATGTGTATAATAAAAGTTCATTTATATTAAAAGTACCTATGTTGCAATTATGTCATTTTTGTCAATGTTTGTGATGTTGTTAAATCAGTATCTGAATTCAGATTTCAAAATTATGTGTTAATATGTTTTATTTTTTCTGAGATTTGTTTAAAATGTTATTAGTAATTCAAACTTTCGTGAAAATATAAAGTAAAAATTAATTGAATATTTCAATTAAAATAATTGTTTATTGACGTTTATGTTTTTAGATGATCAATTAATTAATGTGTGAATCAAAGTTTATTCATGTTTAATGAATATCTCTCTGTTATGATATTATATTTATTGTAAATGTTTGTGACTAATTATTGATTATCAAATTCCACTTTATGCATGCTTCAGAGAAGAAAATGGAAAAAAAAGGAAGATGCTCTAAATTAAAGTTGACGGTCCAATGATGACTGCATGTTTTCGTATGTTGTTTTTTGCAAGTTATTAACAAAATATGTAAATGAGACGCATAATTTCACATTTTGCATTGTAATTCGAGAAGAAGTAAATATTTTATGATTATTTATTCTTGGTCTCATTTTAAAGAGGGGATTTCAAGCTTTAATTTATCGAAGTTTTAGTTTTAGCCGTTCTCATGGATTCAACTTCATAATCTAATCCATTCTGTATAAAACAACATATAAATTGAATATTATAAATTTTCATGAACAAACGTTGAAATTATAATGTTTCTCCGTCTCCCTGGAAAATTCGAAAAATGGCACTTAACATATTTTTTTCGTATCATGCATAGTTTGAACGCAAAATAGAATTTTTCGTTTTTTTCTATGGTTTGAAACAGAGCCGTTGGTAAAAAAATTTCCATTTTCTATTCTTCAGAAAAAGTTTAAAAAGGTGTAATGACAATGATAATTTTCTTAAATATTGCAAATGCTACAACTCTGATCGTTTTTTTCTTATAAAAAAAGGTGCTGTACATGAGTGACCCGGCCTTTCGAGTACTACATCTAGCCATACATAGAATTTTTAAATCTAAAAAAATGGTTTGAAAAATATTTCATATTTTTCAATTTTTGTCAATTTATTCAATATTAGGTGTATTGAGTAGGCCCTGCCAAGTTTCAAAACTTGTCTTTTATTTACTATCGTTTTACAACTTTTATTGTGAAATATCATTCCGCTAATTGTATAACCGTCTCCTGAGCATCTGGATGTATTAACTCTCCAGTGAAACTAGTTCTAAAATGATTTACGAATAGAACACGAGGGCGCATTGGAGGCACAAAAAATCCGTCAGGATGCATAAGTACAGCTTTCGCAATAATTGCATTATTTCTTTCTATCTTACAGTTGTATATTGCTTCACCTTCATTACGCTGAGTGTCCCTGTAATTATCACCGGGTATTAGACGTGCGAAGTACCAATTGCTTGTAATTCTGACAAAAACGGAGCCATGTTGAAGATTGTCAGGATGATGCTGGTCAGGCATGGATTCTGAAAAATCAACACGATTCAAAACTCCTTTAACAATATCTCTACGTATAGGGTTGCCGCCTCTCGTTTTCTGTATAGTAATAGTGTCTCCATCATGAATAACATTAGAAGGGTGAGTTCCAAAACGTTCAGTAGTAAGCTCATGTACCCATGAACGGGGAACTCCATTATCAGATGCACTGACTACTGTGGAAAAAAATGTATTTATGAAATTCGTGTGAATGAAAAAATAACAGTTAGTAGGTAAGCACTTGGGCAAAAGGATTCCCGTTTGCGTATTCTCTAACAGATACCAAAAATTCCATTTATATGCAAGGGTCGATAAGGTAATTTTTTCACTTCCCTTTCACTTCCACCTTTATGAAAAACAATTCAAGAGGACTAAAGCCAAAATAGTTCAAGCAACACAATGTGTCAGCGAAAGTAAAGTAGCAGTGGAGTGGGAAAGTTATGCATATAATTAACACCACTTCCTTCTAATCATCTAAATTCCTCTGAATTTCCTGAATTCCCTTAATACTTCCAATTTCCTCTGAGTCCCTCTGCTTCAATTCTCTGAATTTGCTACATTATCAAAATTTCCCAAATTATTGAAAATGTTTGAATTAAACAAATTTATTACATTCCTCTATTTCAACGAACTCTACGAACACAACAAATTTCATAAAGTTCTCAAGTTCCGTAAATTGACATAATTCCAAGAATTGAAGGCATTTCACAAATGGAAAGAATTTTTTGAATGCAAAATATTTCGCGAATTAAAAGTATTTCACTAATCAAATGAACTACATGATTTGAAAAAATTTCGGGTATTGAAATAATTTCACGAATTAAAAGAATTCCATAAATCGTAAGAATTTCCAAAAAATAAAGGAATTCATGGAGTTTATGGTGTTCATGAAATTCAGGGACTTTCATAAAAATTATAAGAATTCAGCGGATGTAGAAGAATTTGATCTATTTCGGAAAATGTATAGACCTCACCGATTTTCGTTTATTCGGAAAATTTAGAAAACTTCAACAAATATAGATGATTTTAACAGGAGTTTAAAGAAAATCAAAATATTTTCGAAAATGGAGAAGAATTTAGAAAAATTCACGAAAGTTGAAAGAATTCTAAAGAATTTGAGCGAGTTTAAAATTATCATACATATTTTGATTTCCATATATTACAAGATCAGGCGAGGTAGCAATAAATCCAGGAAGGTGGAACAAAATTTAAATTTAGAATAAACAATTCTTTAATATAAATTTTTAATGTGAATTTTGTGTTTGAACAAATTATATAGAAGTCAAATTCAAGATTGAGTATAATTAAACGGGTTATGGTCATATCTTTGTTCCCATATGTTTCAAAATTAGTTCCGACAATGTGGAATAATTGAATGTTTTATCGTGATTTTTGTTGTTCCCATATGTTACGAGACCTAAATCTCGCAAAGTGGCCTGAATATAAAATTTGATTTAAAAAATTATTTGGTACAAATTTTTATTATAAATTCTATGTTGAACATAACAGTATAAAAGTCAAATGTGAGATTGAGAATAATATAATGTGCTATCGTCATTTGTTGTTGTTGCTATGTATGACAATATTTGAATCTCGCAACGTGTCACCAAATAAAATTTTAATTACAAAAAGATTTAATCACAGATTTTTTATATAAATTTCATGCTGGACATAATTCTATAGAAGGAAAATGTAAGATTAAGAATAATTTGATGTTTAATTTTCACTTTTTTGTTTCCATATGTTACAAGATTTGAATCTCGCAACGTGGCACTGAATAAAAATTTTAATACAAAATCTTTTCAAACACAAACTATTTGATTATGAATTCCTTAATATATTCTAAATATATTGAGTGTTTTTCATCAATAATATAATGTTAGGTAAACTTACTTGTAAATTTAAGCCAAGTCATGCAGGCAAATAATAAAATGACTATATTCATTATTTCAAAATACGAGTACAGATAATGATAGAGAACTCAAGAATGATTTCGAAGAGGAAGAATTTCGTGGAAAGCGGCCGCTTTTATAGGTTATTCACAAATGAGTGGAAAGGGAAAGCTTTTTGACCTTATAATTTCTCAAATCCATCGGACTTATCACTAACAGAACATTCATAAATGGTTACGAAAGACATTTTGTTATTAATCTCCACTAAATTGCCGAGGTATTAAAGTGTCTTTTGTGGAATAAAAAGATAGAGAACTTTAGTCAACTCATTCGAAATCAATACTCATGCACTTGCACAGACACAAATAGAAATTCTACTTATAAATTTTCAATTGGCAATCCTGTTAATGTATTTTTAGTTCAACAAGTGATTTATAACAACAGAGGAATCAAATTTTCAACAAAATAGTTCAACTTTCAACCGAGGAGATTCATTTCCAACTTAAATGACGACACTGCAACTATGATAGCTGAACTTTTAGTTCATAAAATTGATTCTCAACTGATAAAAACAAATTGATAGCAGAATAGTTTAATTTTTAACCGAATAGTTTAATTCTCATCTAGGGAAGATTGTGAAACCAAGCAGGTGGATTTACAAGCAAAAGAGAAAAATCTTCAATCAAAATTAGAATAGTGAACAAATCATTCATTTTATTTTTCATTGGCCAACAATTTCTCGAGAAATTTACAATTTTATATTAATTGTAAAAAAGTGGTAATTGGAAATTATTTGTAAATAATTGCAAAATGAATTTTACAAAATTTATTTTATAAAGACATATCTCGTGATTTAAAAGGGCAATAGAATTTTTTAAGATAATTCTTTGTATTATTTTAGTAACTAAGGAACATATTTTTAGAATATTTTTCCTTGATTCTGCCATAGGGTCAAACATGGTACAAAAAACTGTGAAATTTCTAATAAAAACTGAACTCTGTATACATTAATTTTAAAAATGAATAATATTAATACTTTTTATAAATATTCCTAAATGTTATTTGAATATGATGCACATTGATTTTTATCTGAAAAATTCTTGTAAATAGTTACTCTTTTTATAAACTGTACGAAATTTTTGTACCATGTTTGACCTTAGGGACAAATTTCAGGATCTGATTTTGTCCTGAACATAAAGCAGACTAAAATAAGGTCAAACATGGTACAAGAATGTCGTAAAATTCATAAAATGACCAACCATTTACAAGAGATTTTTTAATTAAAATCAATCAAGGAAAAATATTCTAAGAATTAAATTTATTTTACAATTATTCACAATTAATTTCCAATTAAAATGATCTCACACTTGAAATAAAATTATAAAAATAAATATAAATGAGTGGAAAATTTCGAAATATTTTCTAAGATTTCAGATATTTTAAATCGAAATTTCAACCGAAAAAACAATTTCAACTGAATATTCTCATTTTCAGACAAAAAAGTTTAATTCTCAACGAAAAATGTAGTAATTGCTATTTCGATAGAAAAAAAATATTATAAATAAAAAACGGTCGAATTTAACTTTGAAAAAATGAATTGTACACAAAATAAATACATTTTCAAGTAAAAATGATTTCTAGTCAGGCAAAAGAAAAATTTAGACAAAATTATAATTTGAGGCGAAAAATATTTTTGTATACAAAATAAAAATTTGGAATGACTACTTATTTTTCAAGTATTTTGTTTGCTTATTTTAAGGTTATATAAATATAATTTTCACATGACTCTGGACAAAACTTCACAACATTTTTCAATATTTCAGATATCGACGACTATGTACTGCCATGTTATTTGTTTCTGAGCTCTTAAATAATTTAAAATCTTATATCCGTTTATTTTATGTTTAAGGTAAAAGTTCCTCATACTAAATAATTACTATGCTTGAAGTGCGAAAACAGTTTCTCAGATAAAAATTGAGAAGATATATTACGATAAAACATCTTGTTTCTGAATTCTTTCGTCTTCTTCTGCGTTAAGTTTCAAGGATTTTACAATTTCAGCAAATTTCAGATTTCATAGAATTTCACGGAATCTTATAATATTCTAATGCTTATCAGGGAATTTATTTACAAGAATCCCGGAATTTCACAGTCTTTCGAAGATTTTCAAGTACATAAAGATATTTCCAAAATGTACATAAATATAATAAATATAAAATATTTGTTTATATGAATATAAAATAATAAAATGAAAAACTTTCATGAAAATTTAGGTTTTTTTTAGACATTTAGAAAGTTTTTTAATTCCTTAACGCTTATGAAGCTCAATATATGATATTGTATGCTAGTATTTTTTCAATCTGCAAATTAATTATGGTTTGATGTAATTTAATAAACTGTAGAGGTAGAAAACTCTCCTGCGTCGAAAATACTGTAAAACAAAAATTATTTATATTTTCAACAGATGGATGTTACAGAAGGACAAAGAGCTGGTAGCAAAGCGCACGTTTGCAAAGAAAAGGAGTATATTTATTATTTTTCTAAAGAAGAGGATGCTTATTTTTGTGTATTGAGGACGACAGCTGAGAAGTGCCCTGATAAAGCTACGTTAGTTGATGGTAACGCCGAGTGCACAAAAACTCATGAACATAGCCCGTACCAAGATGGATTACGTAAACGGGCTATACAAAAATACATTGAGGTCCATGCTGTAAATAGTTCTGCAAATTCTAGTAACGAAATCGCTACAGAAGCTACATCCTGGTAACGTTTTAGAAATTCAACATTATATTTAAAAGTCCCTGCATTTTTTTTCTGTGAATTTTTCTAGAGATGAACTAATTTGGCGAATATATGTCATCAAATTTCCACGGAGGTGGAAAAATGTCTGCCTTGCATACTCAAACCTTTGTTTGACAATAATCGAATAATTGATTTATTAGTAATGATTAAAACATTTAAGATATGAAGCTGGATCAATAATCTCTCACCGGAGTTGCCATCGAAACATCAAGCGAATACAAAACAAGGTTCCAACTGTAACTCTCACATCATATACAGATTTTTGTAATCATTTGATTGATTATGCTGTTGATCCGTTTTCATTCGTGTCAGAGCTAGTAGTTGGCGAATTTCAAGGAATATTTTTGTGCACCGATTTAATGATTAAATATTTAAAACTATCCACAGAATTGTATTTGGACACATTTGAGGTAATTGTACTCGATTTCATTCAAATTTTACTTTAGTATTTTTTCCGGTAATATTTTTAACCCGCTCTTCTTACATGTAAGCATTTCATCAAATCTTCTCCCAAGTCAAGTCATGTCAACCAACGTTTGTGTTCTTCCTCAACTGAATTGTTTCTTTGTATTCCAGATAATAAGCTATATTTTATCTTATAAATTGAACTTACATGTACGCTGAGAAAAAAATAGAATTTTTGATGAAATTGAAATATGAGAGTCTTGATTTTTCAAGTTATGTATATGAACAAGTTTGGACTATTCATATCTCTTCCATTCAGACTCAATTTATTCGTAATTATGCTTAGTTGCCATCCAATATTTATATTTTTAACCTATTTCAACGTTCGCCGTATGGTCACTGTTAGCGGATTTATTTTGTTCATTCTAGAGCGTTCCTGTTATGTTTTTTCATATCTACGAAAGAAAATGAAAAATCTAGACAGCATTCTTTAAGTAGCTGAAGAGAATTGCTCCCAACCTTGAAACAGACCTTGGGACAGAGTGGCAGACTTCTTAATACTAGGATGGAAGAACAACGAAGCGATATTCGTCTGGAATTTCGTTATAAGAGTGTTCTTGTCAGTGATACAAAGGAATTTGTTGATGCCAACCATGAGTTTGACTGGAGCAATGTTGAAATTTTACATGGTGAAAGTAACGAGAGACAGAGAGAATTTATAGATATTCTTTATATTCAAAAACGAAAGAAGTTACCTATTAATTTGAAAACTGATTTGGATAAATGAAACAAAAGTTATACTTATATGATCAATCATGATTAACAATGATGTTTCATGAATCTTGATTTTCTTTGACTTTCTCTTATTTGTGATGTGTTTATAATGGATATTTCCGATGTATTTATGCCAGATTTTCCTTCTGATCCTCACTTGGGTCTCAGGTATCCAAGGCAGAGCATCGTTGTTTCGTCACTGCTCATACCTGCATAACTTAGTTGAGGCTGATATTAATAAAAAAATTATATACCTATGCAGCAAAAGATCACATGTGGAAATTTACAAACATTAAAAGTGGTAGGTTTTGCACTATACTCTGTATTATACTCTACGACTGAAGATTTTTCATATTATAAATATTACTGCAAGACATAATAATCATAACTTGATATTTTACATTTGCAGGGCACAAAATTTAATCACAACTTGTAGCACATCTGCTTAAAAAAGATGAGCCTGGAGCAAACGCTCTCAGTAGTCACGATTTTTCACATACATAATATATTTTTGTTACAAATATAGACCAACTAGACATCACTTTGCCCAGAAAATCTTATTTTATGAGAAAGGAATTGTACTTTTTATAGCAACATTATCTGAACCGACGATTGAGACCCATGAGCAAAATGATACTTTATTGAGTGACGCGAGCAGCGAAACTGTGAACCTACTTGAGGACGAATTGGAGCAAGGTGGAAAATGTATTTAAACTACCTTATTAACACGAAATCGTTATAAAATATTTTTCCTTGGGCTATATTTTTCTCTACTTAAATATATTTTATTCTTCTATTTAGTGGGACTATTGATAAAAGCTGCAAAGAAAGTATGTAACATACTTAATCTGTAATATTATAAAAGATTTACAATCATTTGCGACTTTCTTCTATCGTTTGAAAGCAAATCTATTTCGCCAATGGAGAAGAATTAATCCTTGGTTACAAGAAAATCAGCTTTATAACCGCAAGAATTTTCGCAGATATCAAATACTTTAATTTTTTTTATTTAGACGAACCGCCAGTAATTTCGGAAGAACCCTCTCAAAAGAAAAAAAGCCCGTCTGAAGGGAATGTTCATGAAGACTCCGAAGAGAGTAAGCAACATATATTTTTTTAAATCATGATGATTTTCTGTGCATTATTATATATAATTTTTCTATATAGTCGACGCTTGCAGAACAGGAAACTATTCACATCACTACAATGACCCTGAAATATATGATATTCAATTATGCATTGCGTATAATTATACATTATACAAAATCAACTTTGTCATTAAAATAATGCCACCAAGGGACCCACTAAAAACCACCACCCTTTCTCCTTGTCATGATTCCCCCCGGAACTACTTTCGCATTACTTGCGGGGGTGCCGTTTTCTTACCTGTGGAGGCTTTCTGCTGGTCTTCTTCTTTGTCATCTGCTTGTCCCAACCAAGATGGACACATCGTCCTCAGTTTCAACCTCTCATAGACTTATCATCTGTCTATTAGAAAACTTGAAGGTGCATTCGCACATAGTGAGATGCATAGAGAGATTGATGCCTCTTTGGAAAACTAGATTTACTATCTCGTCTGGAAATTATCGTGT